>JAJOZX010000659.1:242500-485000 GCA_023014485.1 Bathynomus jamesi | reverse complement strand
TTAGCAATGCCTAAGAAGCCCGGGAAAAATGGAAGTACTAAAATATTCTTTGACAAGGTGCGAGTGTTATTATTCACACGATAGAAGGTTCGTTTAGCCTTATTAAGACAAGATTCCATGAACGCAGATGGGTAACACAACTCACTTCCAATACCGTTGATATTTTCCAATTCGGCATCGATGTATTCCGGACTGGCGATCCTAAGAGCGCGGAGAAACATTGAGGAAAATATGGCCTTTTTAATAGGGGTGTCATGTCCAGAGTAAAAGTGTACGTAGGACAAATTGTTTTTTTTTTCCGATAGATACTAAACTTAAAACCCGGGCTATCCCTATGAACACGCACATCCAAAAACGGGATTGAGTTGTCTTGTTCCACTTCTAAAGTAAATTTAATAGAGGGGACTTGGTCATTTAACTGAAGGAGGAAGTCATCCAGGTCACGATTCATGGGCCAGATACACAAAATATCGTCGACGTACCGCAACCAAGGGATGCCAACCCCCAGGATTCTCGGAATGTAAGTAATTTCAAAAAACTCCATATAAATATTGGAGAGAAGGGGCGACAAAGGGTTGCCCATGGCCATCCCAAAAACTTGTTGATAATGCTCGCCATTGAAAGTGAATTTACAATCCTTGATACAAAGCTTAATAAGTTCCAAAACAGTGTGTGCAGGTAATGGTAAATCATAGTTATGTAATTCTCGGGCGAGAAAGTCAAGCATATCATCAATCGGCACTTTTGTGAACAATGAACAAACGTCGAAACTGATCAATCTATCGTTGGTATTAATGCGAACATTATTCAATTTTTCAGTGAGATCCATGGAATTTTTTACGTGTGAATCCGAGACAGTTCCAAGAATGGGGGACAAAACATTAACAAGCCATTTGGAGAGTTTATAGGTAATAGAGCCCACCGAGCTAATAATAGGCGCATAGGGTTACCCGGTTTGTGGGTTTTAATAAGACCATAAAGGTAAGGCAGAGCAGGTGAAGTGGACAAAAAAAGGGGAATTAAGTCCTTATGATCTTTGAGAATGCGTTTCAAGCCACTATTGAATGATTTGATGACATCATCCTGCGGGTTCTTCCTAAGTTTCACGTATGTGGCGGGGTCCTGAAGCAGCTCATTCATCTTTCCAATGTAATCCACTTTGTCCATAATGACTAAGGTGTTAGCCTTGTCTGCTTTAGTAATATGGAGCTCACTATCTTTTTTTAATTGTGAAAGGCTATTGCGGAAACGTTTAGGAAAGTTATCTTCGTAAGAAATATTCGCAGCACCATAGACAAGGCCTTTAACTATGTTAACCAAAAACTGAGGAAGGTTACACTGTTTTTCAAAACAAGCAAGACTATGACAAATTTGTAAAGCAGTAGGTTTTTTAACAATATAAAAGGACATACCAAATCCAAGGGCACTTTTTGCATCGTCACTAATGTTTTTCGAAGAAAGGTTCAAAACACACTTTGAGCTTGCTTTTTTACTCCACTGACTATTTCGAATAAGACTTTTAATTTTGCGATCCAAAATGTTTCGAAGTGAAGAAGTTCTCCGACGCAACTCGTTGTAAATTTCATCAAACAAAGGTTGGATCCACGGTTGGGGAATAACAGTCAAAACATTACGTTTGGCAATGCCTAAATTTTTGAAGGTGGACCACTCATTTTGTCTGGTGACTTCAATATGTTTCTTTAAAATTACTCTGCTAAAGTTGTTGAACGGATGGTCGTCCATTTGTCTGAGGCGAATCGGAAGGAGGGACTTGGGAAGGACCTGCTCCTCCAGACAATTAGTAAGAAACTTTCGTCGGATCCGAATTGCATGCCCCTTCATTAATGTAGAAGAAAACAGACACAAACGGGGACAATAGAGGGAACAGCAAGGCGAAGGAACGCGTGGTGTTCATTATATGAAAAATTATTTCACGAAAGTGACACGTGAAAAATATTTATGATGAATAAAACCACGAAGGGAAAAGAAACACAAAGGGGTGCTCAAGCGCTTTCGTCTAATGACATCCTCAGGAACACTGGAGTGAAAGGACAGATCAAGGCAATATATAGGTTACAAAAATAAACATACATACATACATATTCATATATATATATACATATATATATATATATATATATATATATATATATATATATATATATATATATACATATACATATATATATACATATATATAGTAAGCATAGAAAAAATTGTGGGAGGAGCAAACATTTGTATGGGAGATTGACACTTTTAGCACTTCAGCCGACATTCAATATAAATTCAAATGGCTTGTTTATGAAACAGGTCACAAAAGAATAAAGAAATAAAAATAAATATAAATATAAATTGAGAAAAAATTAATTACAAAATAGTGCCTTAGTGATATATATGTCACAGCCTAAATAACCATAAAGAAATCGACAAATAAAAAAACCACAAATATATATATATATATATATATATATATATATATATATATATTATATATAATATATATATATATATATATATATATATATATATATATATATATATATATATACATATACACATACATACACACACACATACACATATACATATATATAGTAAGTAAAGAAAAATTGTGGGAGGATAAACCATTTGTATGGGAAAAATGACACTTTTAGCACTTTGGCCGACCTTCAATATAAATTCAAATGGCTTGTTTATGGAACAGGTCACAAAAGAATAAAGAAATAAAAATAAATATAAATATAAAAGTGCCTTAGTGATATATATGTCACAGTCTAAATAACCATAAAGAAATAAACCAACAGATAAAAAAAAAAAAAAAAAAAATTGTAAGTGGAGTCTACAAATTCAAGCTCAAAAGGGAAGTTTACAATCAATTTAATAGATGATGCCAAATTGATATATATGTCACAAAGAAATAAAGAAATAAACCAAAAAAAAAAAAAAATAAAAAAATAATAAAAAATAATATAATAAATTGAAAAATAAATTTTAAGAGAGGCACACCAATTTATAAGGGAAAAATTACCAAAGGATTTTTTAGTTATTGTCTGAATCATGCATATTATAGTCACAAACGAATAAAAAAGTACAAGTAAATATAAATTGGAAAACAAAATGATGCCTAGATGATATATGACGCGTTCGGTGGAGAAGGGGCGAACGCAACATTTTCGAATTATGCCACAAAATGCAGTTAAAGTTTGTAAACTTTAAACCTTTGTATTTTTCCGGTTTATTGAAATGTTGTATGAATTTGAACACATATTTGAGTAAAATATTGTTGTGTAATATGTCGATATAATAAAACGCCAAGAAATTTTACAATATTATTTATTGATAGCTTCTGATGTTAACTGGTGTAATCCATTATTTGGTCCTCTTCGTCGAATGTTGTATTACCTGCTTCAACTGTTTCGGTTTCTTCCAGTTCCTTTAACAATCTTGTATAATAGTTCACTGCAGTTGCAGGCATTAGGTCTGATAATTCTTTGAGATCTTTTATTTTTTCCTTAGTTATTGGCAGCAATTGGGAATACTTTGGTTGCAGTGTCTGCTGGGCTAGATTGAATAAACTGACACTGTAGGATTTTTTCCCTTTCTGCAGTCTGACGGGATGGCTATTATCTGGGGTTGTGCGGTATGCAGTAGATATTACGTAGCCTTCTTTGTGTTGAAAGTCAAATATTAACTTTCTTGCATCTGTAAATTTAGTAGTTGTTGATTTCCTAATGACAATGCACGTTTTTAGGAAGTCAAAATCGAGAAAATCAGCCTGTTTTCATTTCTACAACTAGGAAGCGCTGCGAAACGGCTGTAGTTATGGCCGTAACATAATCTTTTTTGGTGTAAATAATATTGCTGTAATTATTTTTTATATTTTGTTCAATTTGGCCAAATTGAGCATCACAGGGCATTGTCGAGTGACTAGAAAGTAGATAGATGTGTTCAATGTGAAGCAATAATGCGGAGTGAATTTCTCTGAGATATATTAAAACCTAAATTTTACCGTGAAAGAGTGCAGACTAACATGTAATTTTTTGCATAGGTAAAGCAAAGGTTTTAAAAGATAATTATACGACAAAAAACTCATTTTTCGAATTTTGTGGCGTTCGCCCCTTCTCCACCGAACGCGTCATATAAAGAACCATAAAAATATATACAACATATATAAGGTATATATACGAAATATAAACGCAATATATACAGAATATATATATATAATATATATATATATATATGCATACGGGAAAAAATTACCAAAGATTCGTTTTTATAATTATTGTCTGAAAAAACGGTAGGTCGCAAAAGAATAAATAAATAAAAATAAATATAAATTGAAAAAATTACAAATAATACAACTACACATGTATACCCGCATAACCAAATATATATACATATACATACATATACACACACACA
Organism: Bathynomus jamesi; assembly: GCA_023014485.1. Lineage (NCBI taxonomy): Eukaryota > Metazoa > Arthropoda > Malacostraca > Isopoda > Cirolanidae > Bathynomus > Bathynomus jamesi. The sequence goes on along the minus strand of JAJOZX010000659.1, from coordinate 480,578 downwards.
CACACACACACACATATATATATATACACATACAAGCTTGACCTTCGCGAAATGAGAAATCATCGCGCAGAACCTTTGTGAGGTTGGTTGTAAGGTAAGGTAAGGTACATACACATATATACATATATATATATATATACACACATACATACAGACATACATATACATATACACACATACATACATACATATACATACACACATATACATACACACACATTTAACTGCAATGACCACACACATACTCACATACACATACATACATACACATACACGCATACAGCAAAAAATTGAAAAATAAAATTGTAAGAGAAACCTACAGATTTATAAGGAAACAAAGACAAAAACAAATTTTTACCAAAGATTTAACAACCTGCCCTTTTTGTTTAAATCCATTCTGAAGGAATTCAGAGCAACGGGATCGAGTTGAAACAGACCTTTACTCATGTTAAGGTTATTTGTAAGTTGAATTATAGCCGACTCAAGAATATTTCTATTAACAATGTTGCTAGAGTGAAACAAAACTGAAGCATTATTCCAATCATACAATGGGATAACTCTGACAAATGGACAAAAAGGGCACTGGACAACTGTCCCGTTCTAACGGAATATTGATGCTGTTTTACACGCGTTTGCAAATCCTTTCCCGTCTGACCTATGTAAAAGGAATCACATTGCTTACACCCAATTTTATAGATAATGCCTAAATTATTGGTAGGGCTATTTTTTACTATGCTGTTTTTCACAATATTGTTATATGAAAAAACTACACTGATATCCAAAAGTTTAAGTACATTAGCAATGCCTAAGAAGCCCGGGAAAAATGGAAGTACTAAAATATTCTTTGACAAGGTGCGAGTGTTATTATTCACACGATAGAAGGTTCGTTTAGCCTTATTAAGACAAGATTCCATGAACGCAGATGGGTAACACAACTCACTTCCAATACCGTTGATATTTTCCAATTCGGCATCGATGTATTCCGGACTGGCGATCCTAAGAGCGCGGAGAAACATTGAGGAAAATATGGCCTTTTAATTTTTTTTTTTTGTTTATTTCTTTATTTCTTTGTGACATATATATCAATTTGGCCCTCTCCGGAGTGGACCAGAGGTTCAGCGCACTAGTGATGTTGTGTTGTGTTCGTTGTTGTGCTAGAGTGGTACAGTCTGTCATAATGTGTTCAATTGTTTGTGGTGTGTCCTGGCACAGGTGGCAGGTGTCGTCTATGGAGTTGTCTAGTCTGTTTATATGTCCGTAAGTTGGGGTGATGTCCACATCGGAATCGTGCTAAGTTAACTCGATCCGATCTGCTCAAGCTGATCTCTGACTTGTTAATGGGTGGCGGCTTCGCACCTAGGACCGCATTCGGACCGAGTCGTGTCAGTGCTTTGTGGGTTAGGTGTGTGTGTGTATGTATTTTCTGTACTGTGTGATGTCTGTGGGGCGTGGTATGGAATGGAGTATTTGGTTATAATGTCTCTCTGGTGTTACCTTAATGGTGCGAGGTGTTGGTGCGTGATTGTACATGTAGTGTCAAGGGTGTTGTGGGCTAATTGTCGCTGTTGCCATAAATTGTGTTCCCCTCATGTCTAAATGTTCCCTAACTTTCAGTATTTTTGTTTCTGTGTGCAGGTGTTCTATTGGTGTTGTTTGAGTGCATCCTGTAATGATACGAAGTGCGTTGTTTTGTATTGTCTGTAAGGTGTTTATGTGTGTGTTTGAGATAATGGGTGCCCAGCATGGGCTAGCATAGCCCATAACTGAGCGAATATATTGTTTGTATATGAGTGATGTTGTTTCGTGCTGGTGTCCAAAGTTTGTGCCTGTTAGTACCCTAAGCGTTTTAGTCTTGACATACATTTGTTTTTAATGTCCTGAATGTGGTTTGCAAAAGATAATGATGTGTTGTATGTGACCCCAAGTATTTTGGTCCTGTGAGTGTGTGGAATGTTGATGTTGTTTAGTGTAAGCTGTGGAATTACCTGGTGTTCTTTTGTGTTGCTTGTAAGCACGGTGATGGTTGATTTTGTGGGCGCTACTTTGAGTCTATTGTGTGAACCAGTCTTGTATACTGTTTATGTATGTTTTTACGTTATTTGTAGCGGTGTCGATGTTGTTGTGGGTGGATGTTAGAGTGATGTCATCTGCATATGATGATAAGGTAAGCTTGTTATCTATGGGTGTTGGAATGTCATGCATGTATAAATTGAAGAGTGTTGGTGAGAGAACAGAGCCTTGAGGGACCCCGTTCGGAAAAAGCTTGTTTTTGGATGACTTGCCATTAAATGTGACATGTGAGTATCTTCCTGAAAGATAGTTGCTCAGCCACCTTTTGGTGTTATTGTGCATGTTTGTGTTGAGTATTTTGTTTATGAGAGGGAAGCGTGGGATAGCATCAAATGCTTTACTAATGTCTATTGTTGCTAATAGTGTACGTTAAGTTGGTCGTCTGGAGTTAATGCCATCCATGATGTGCTGCGTGAGGATAGTGAATAATGTCGTGGTTGAGTGGTGAGGTCTGAATCCATGTTGAGTAGGCGATAGTTGGATTTTTGTTTGGTTTGAGTAGTGTAATAATTTTACCTTGTTTCCATATGTCAGGAATAATACAGTGTTGGTATGAAAAATGTTGAAAAATGTCGTGCTCTGTTAGGTTGATTCCCAGACAGAGAAGTATCGAAAATATGGTTCAGCGACGAGAAGACCTTTACGGGTGCTTCAACAATAAACACACAAAATGACCGCGTTTATGGAAGACAGGACAAAAAATCTATCAGTCTAGATCGACTTTGCAGGAAACGTCCGCATTTTTCTCAAAAAGGAATGGTTTCCATTTTTATTTCAAAGTTAGGGAAGTCAGAGATTGTTTTTGTTGATCAAAATGCCAAAATCACTGCTGCTTATTACCAAGAAAAAATCCTTGATGCGGTACTGCCGTCGATACGGGAGAAGTCAAGGTTGCAAGCATGCATTGATAACACTGCCCAACAAAAAAAAATTTGTTTTGCTGCTGATTTAATTCTAAGACCTGTTTCTGGATAATATTGATGTGCTGATTTCAAAAATCACCTTAGATTTTGTCCATCACATCAGGTTTTCGTGCAATGCAATATGCCTATTTTGGGTGATCCATGAAGGGCGCTTATCAAAATTGATGATTTTTGAGACCTGTTAACAGCTGTTTTGCTGTTAAAATTTTATCTGTGGAATACGCAAATCTGTGCATTAAATCTAAAGGTCATGTACAACATATTAAAATCTTGGGTATCTGTGATTTCCCCAGGTGTGAGCGTGACGTCATGATCTGAGAGAGATTTCCCATTGGCGGAGTGAGAGCAGCCGGTTCCGCTTATTTAAACACTTTTAATCACTTTATGTGTCAATATTACCATTGTATATTAAAGTTCACTCCCTGCACAATTGTTTACTTTTCCATGCTGATCTGAGTATGTAAAAACTTATTTTTTGAAACGAAAAAAAATTGGGCATAACCCTGCCAAAATGCGATATCTCCAAAATATCTGTATTTGATTGCTCGAAAACCTGACGTGATAGGCAAAAACTAAGGTGATTTTTGAAATCGGCACACCAAAGTTACCTAAAAACAGGTGTTAGAATTAAATCGGCAAAATTGGTGTGGGGCAGTGTAATGGAGGAGGGCACATTCCGCATAATCTTTGACTCACTTAGGTAACTGTATAGAAACAGAAAGTTTTTCTACCCGTGTCTGTATAACAGCGAATTACAAAATAATGGTTACAGTTAGCAAAAACCCAACTTCACCACGAGATCGACCATGAAATTCTATACAGGACATATCTTGACTGTACAAATAACATTTGATAAAGGTAAAATTATATTGTTCAAAATCAGGGTAATAGTTTTTTTGGCCCACCCGATCTCTCTCTCTCTCTCTCTCTCTCTCTCTCTCTCTCTATATATATATATATATATATATATATTATATATATATAAGGTCACTAGATAAAGATTATAAATGGAATTTCACAAATTTCAACCTATTGGTTTTCACTGCAAAGCTGAAAATATTGATGGCTGAAGTGTTTTGTAAATTTGTTGACCAACTGACAGGCTTTTTCTAAATTTCACAATCGTGTCAAAGCTTACCTAGTTATGAAATTTTGTAGAAGCATGGTCTACAAGGGTAGTGAAGTAGGCTTCAGGTTTTAAAACCTCCACAAACTGAGGCTTAAGACTGAAAAACCTTTACAATTCTGCAGAGTAGATGACCAATGTGAATAATGACAGATTTTATAAATTGGGCTGTGCTTAGGCTATAAAAAGTTATGAATGAGCTTTAACCATTGATATCGATTTAAATACCATATGTTCTTTATTAACTTAACTAGGCCTACTGTCTGGCCTACCATAAATCTAATTTCACGAGTAGGCCTCAGCCTCTTCCAATGCAGCAAATTTTTAAAATGCGCTAAGACTGAGCGTTAATTAGGAAAAAATTAATTGCTAGAATAAAATGTTAATTTGGTTATTAAAATAATTTAAAAAATGGGGGGGGGGGCAATTTTCTTTAAACAAAGGTAAATTTTTACGAGTTTCTTCCTCGATCGGTCAGTTGAGTTACAGCAATAAGAAGGAATCCGAAATAACACATCAAATCTCTAAAAGCTTATTTGATTACGTAAATGATACTTTTTTACACAAGAAGGAGTCAAGGGCAAATACCCGCAAAAACGCCCCCCCCCCCCCGAAATCTGTGATATGAATAAATGATACGTCTGAATGATCTAAGTAATATTTTCAATGTCGTATCACAGAGTCACTCAAGTTTAGTTCGTAGTATGGACGACAGAACCAAGTAACGGAAACAGATGCTAACTGAGGCATACAAACGCTATGGATTCTTTTATATCAATCAATCGGTCAGTGTTTAATATATTAAAAATTATAATTGGCTCAAGTGGAAGTTATGTATTTAAGTAAAAATACAAAGTTTCTAAAATCCAGAGTGTAGAATATCAAATACACAAAAGAGTGAATTAGTGTTTAGTTTGAAAGCTTGCAAATACATCCAGTTTGCTCATGTATACATTTTAGGTCTAAAAAAGAACTATGTAGGAACAACATCAGTGTCTATATATATATATATATATATATATATATATATATATATATATATATATATGCGAAAGCCAGATTCTTGTTCGAGATATATCTTGTGATGATATACGCGTGTATAAAGTTCTATCATTTTATGTTGAGCTGCTGTAAAAGTTATGGTGCAGACTCGAAAAAGCTCAATTTGACCTTTGACCTCTACCTGTTACTGACCTTTGATGCAAGGATCTGATTCTTGCTCATGACACATTGTGTTGTGATGCTCTATATGTGTGTGTGTGAGTCATCAATTTATGATAAGTGGTTCAAGGACCAGAGTCTTTCTCAAAACCCACCATCTTATGACCATCTACATGTCTGAAGTTTCCTCAGTTTATGGTGAGGACCTTTATTTGACCTTCGACCTCTATTTATGATTTTGATCTTTGATGCAGGATAGAGTTCTGTGAAATGTTGCTGTCGAAGTTGCAAGAAGACAACGTTAGAGGACAATGTAGTCTGGGCTGATGGTCAGCTCTTTGAAGCTGAATATGGTCATTAATTGTTTTAACTGCGTTTACTGAAGAGAATTCCCTCCAAGTAAATGTCTTAGCTACCTGATGGACAAGGAGTGATGGTATGGGGTCAGATATGGTCTGGTGGACTGCTCAGACCCCATCGATGGGGTGGTCGATGCGGAGAGATTGAATTGCCACCTCGCTCGTGCGATCTCACTCCACCAGACTTTTTCTTGTGAAGGATATTGAAAAACGGGATGTACAACCACAAGCTGAAGGTGGTCAATCAACTGAAGATAAAAATTTCTGAAGAGTTTGGAAAAATTCCGGCGGATATACTGTATACAGTATGTGTGAGAAAGTACGTCGATCGGTTAAACATCGTTTGCGAGAATGTCATGAGAGTGACGGAAAAAAGGTTGTTTGATTTCAATACCACAAGCTTGAAAATCTTAAATGTTCTCATTATTCAATTGAAAGAGAAAGAAATGTCTTTTAATTCAATGTATAAGTTATGTTTTTATGATTATTACAAGTACAGTTAGTATACATCAAACCTGTACAGTTAATTCTATCACCCTATACAATATATATATATATATATATATATATATATATAAGCAAACAACCATAGGGAAAAGGAAAAAAGAAACACGAAATCCGAGCGCTTTCGTGATATATTCACATCTTCAGGGAAAAACAAAAGCGCTCGGATTTCGTGTTTCTTTTTTCCTTTTTTCCCTTTCCTTTTCCCGTTTCTTTTTCTTATTTATTTACGATTTTGTCTGCAGGAGACACGATGCGGTTATGTAATAATTGTGATGGCCGTTTACTGGATGACGGAGGCACTGCCGCTGCCTGCTACTGCCCTCATCCCCGTCTTCGCTTTTCCCCTTCTGGGTATCTTATCTTCGGTAGACGTTTGTCTCGTCTACATGAAGGAGATTAATATGATGTTCATCGGAGGTCTAATGGTCGCTATTGCAGTAGAACACAGCAATCTTCACAAGAGAATTGCGCTTTTCGTTATCCTTCGTGTCGGTAATTAAGAATGTCTATTAATACGAATTTTAGAATTTTGCAAGAAAGATTTTTGTAGATACTATGAAATTGTAACTTCTAAACTGTAAAAGTGAGTGTTATGAAGGATAATACGTTTCCTGGGAACTGCTGCTATACATAGCACATATAACAGATTTAAACGTTGTGTCACTACACTCTAAAAACAATTATTTTAACCCAAACTTGCGTCAAATAAGTTCCAACTCATTACCTATTTATGATCACTTCGTCACTTGGGTAATTTTAAAAATAAGGAGGGTTAGAAATATTCGTTGTCTTCAAATCTACCAAAGTCATGGGCTATAATTTTAAGTACTTAACGGGTTGAAGCTTATTTGACATCAGCTTGAGTTAAAATAATAGATTTCAAAGTGTACTGTATACTCTTTTCCCACTATCAATTACATCTTAAATTTCAGTTCACTATCACTGTATTATCCTGACGCAAATTAGGTTTATGTATAATCAGTTATTTAGTATAATATTAGAACGGGCAATAAATAAGGATTTTTTTTATGCAGGAAGGAGGGGCCAAGGGCAAATACCCGCAAAAGCGCTCCCACAGAAGAAGAAGAAGAAGAGCCAAAATCAAGGTCCCAGGTTTTCGAGATGCCTAGACACTCTGCGTTTGAAAGATGGGAGGTCATAGACAGGAGGAAAGATGGATTGAGGAAGATTGTTCCAGAGTTGACCGCTGAGTAAAGGAAAGACTGAAAATACCGATTAACCCTTGCATTAGATAGTTGGACAGAAAAGGAATGAGAAAGTGTAGAAAGTCTGGTACTGCGTGCTCTCCTTGAAGGAGGAGGCATGCAGTAGAGCGTTCAGAAAAGCAATGTCCGTTACAATAGCGATAGTAAAGAGAGAGTGAGGCAACATTGCGACGAAGAGAGAGATTGTAGACAATCAGTAAGAGGCGGGGAATTGATGAGATGAAAAGCCTTGGATTCCACTCGGTCAAGTACGGTTGTGTGGGTTGAGCAACCCCACACATGAGAACCATACTCCATACAGGGGTGAACAAAACCCCTATACAGAGACAGCAACTGAGTGGGGGTGAAGAAACTGCGGGGGCGGTACAGCACACCTAACCTCGTAGAAGCTGTTTTAGAAAGAGAGTATATGTGATCTTTCCAGGAGAGATCACGAGAAAAGGAAACGCCAAGAATGTTAAGAGAAGAGGAAGGATTGAGTTGTGAAGGTAAGGGGATAGTTGTGAAGAAGATTGTGACAAGTAGACAGATGGAGGAACTGAGTTTTTGAGGCATTGAAAGCCACAAGGTTTTCTCTGCCCCAATCAGATATAGCAAAAAGATCAAAGGTCAGGTGTCCCATAGCCGTCCTACGCGAATCATGAAGTGACTGCTGTGAGGGACGATTTGGGAAGCTGTTGGAGAAGTGAAGAGTGGAATCACTGGCATAGGAGTGAATAGGACAGGAAGTGTGAATTAAAAGATCATTAACAAATGAAAGTAAAAGAGTGGGTGACAGGACAGAACCCTGAGGAACACCACTGTTAATAGCTTTAGGAGAAGAACAGTGGCCATCTACAACTGCAGCTATAGATCGGCCAGAAAGGAAATTGGAGATGAAGGCACAGATAGAAGAATAGAAACCGAAGGAGGGCAGTTTGGAAATTAAAGATTTGTGTCAGACTCTATCAAAAACTTTCGATATGTCTAACGCAATAGCAAAGGTTTCACCGAAATCCCGAAAGGAGGATGACCAAGAGTCAGAGAGATATGCAAGAAGATCGCCAGTAGAGCGTCCCTTGCGGAATCCATACTGACGATCTGAAAGAAGATTGTGAGAAGAAAGGTGTTTAAGAATCTTCCTATTAAGGATAGATTCAAAAAATTTGGAAAGGAAAGAAATCAAAGCAATTGGACGATAGTTGGAGGGTTGAGAGCGGTCACCAGATGAGAGACAAAGCCGAAAGAGTTTGCCTAGGCAGGGTGTCAGCACAGAAGCACAGTTCTTAAGAACAACAGGAGGAACATCATGAGGACCATACGCCTTCCTAGAATTGAGCCCAGATAGAGCAGAAAAAACATCTTTCGAAGAGATTCTAATTTCAGACATAATAAAGTCAGAGGGGGGAGGAGATGGAGGAACAGCAACGGAATCGTCCAGGGTTGAATTGTAAGCGAAAGTTTGAGCGAAGAGTTCAACTTTGTCAGGAGAGGAGACGGCAACTGTGCCGTCGGAATGGAAAAGAGGAGGGAAAGAAGAGGAAGTAAAGTTGTTGAAGAGGTTCTTAACTAGATGCCAGAAAGAGCGAGAAAAATTAGAATTGGATAGATTTTCACATTTTTGTCGGATGAAGGAATTTTTGGCGAGTCGACGAACAGATTTTGCACGATTCCGGGCAGAAATATAAGCTGAGTGAGAGTCAGGAGTTGGATGGCGACGGCTCCTTCTGAAAGACTCCTCTCTGTTGCGGATAGCATTAGAACAAGTAAAGTTAAACAAGGTTTTTTTTGCATTAATAGTAGGAATAGAATATGGAATGTATGCCTCCATGCCCGAGAGAATCACCTCTGTGATGCGCTCTGCACACTCAGAAAGGCCCCGGCCACGGAAGCAGTAATCATTCCATTGGAAATCACAGAAGTACTGCCTAAGGGCCCCCCCCCCCATTCAGCGGAGCCGAAGTGCCAAAGGCGCCTTCTCTTGGGAGGATCCAAAGGCCAAATTGGAGTGATAGGACAGGAAACAGATACAAGATTGTGATCGGATGAGCCCAACAGAGAGAAAATTTTCACAAAGTAAGAAGGATGAGAGGTAAGAAATGAATCCAGAATGTTGGGCTTATCTCCAAGGCGATCGGGGATACAAGTAGGGTGCTGTACAGTCTGCTGTACAGTCTGCTGTAGGTCATTTAGGGTAGAACAGTCAGGGATGTCAGTAAAATGGGGGGAAAGCCAAAGGTGGTGGTGAACATTGAAATATCCTAAAATGGCAGTGGTGGGCACCGTTAACCAAAAAGTTAACTTCGTTAACCACTAATCCGTTAACCAAAAAGTTAACTTCGTTAACCGTTAATCCGTTAATTCGTTAAACATGTAACGGAAGTTACCGATAAACCGTTAACGTTAACTTTTATTATAAAAAAAATGAAAAACACAATATATATATAATTTAATTTTCCCTCTTCTTCTCGTTCTCCATTTTGTCCATGAGATGCATGTTGCCCTTCATGAAAATTAGCATATCAAAGTTTTCATCAGACAGGGATGATCTCTTGGCCCTCAGGATGTCCTTGCCCATAGAGAACAAACGCTCCACTGCAGCACTGGAGGGGATGGCTGTGTTGAACTTGATGAACAAGTCCACCAACACTTGCTCACCCAAGAAGGCAGCATCTGTCAGCAAGTCCTTGGAGTTGGTCTCCAGCCAGGTCTTGACCAAGTTCTGGGCCTTGCCCTTGAGTGACCTGTGGCTTCTGCTGCTCTCTTTTGTCTGGATGACAGCACTGACATAAAGGGTTAAGGTGAAAACGCTCCCATTGTAAGACATCAATTGACTTAATTTATGTCATCAAAGTGACATGAGAATTGAAATCTTACCTGATCAGTTTTATGGTTCTTGAAATGTATCAAGGAGACTACTAATAAGGTACTCACAGACATATTATAAATATACATGACTTACTTGACAACGATTATTTTTAAATATTCACTAGCACAAACATGTTGCGCAAGAGACAGACTGCAAATGAAACGAATGTAGTTATTTGTTGTAATTGTTACATATATATTATTGAAAGTGCCTTAAAATGCTCGTGATATTTCTTGAAAGAAGTTGAAACATTCAACTCAAATGGCAAATCTTTCCGCCTGATTTTACAGTCGACCATGTTTTGCTCAAACCAATGCCATAAATAACTACCATATTTGGTAAGACACAAATTGTGGCGACGGAAACAAATATATCGCCTGATTTTGCACTGCGGAAATGGAAATTCGTTCATCACTATTAACAGTGGCGGATTAATTGCGCACCTGCTCAGCACTGAAAATAATAGAAACTTTTAAACGTTTATTTATGAATTTTTTGGGTTAACGGACTTGAGTTAACGGAAGTTAAATGTAACGGAAGTTAATTAGTCCGATAATGATTTTCAAAGTTAACTTAAAAGTTAAATCGTTAACGAAAAAGTTAACTTCGTTAATTAACGATTAACGGATTAACGGTTTGTGCCCAGCTTTGTAAAATGGTGATTTCAGCAAAGGGAGAACGGGAAAGAATGTATTCCACTTTGGAAGAGAGGTAGTCAAAGAATTTGGATAGTCAGTAGAAGTAGGAGAAAGGTAAACAGCGTAGATGCACAGTATTTAGTTTGAGATTGGCATGTAAGCCGTAGACAGAGGGTATAGAATTCGGCAGATTCGAGTTCGGGAATATGAGAACAAGTTAGATCATTGTGTACATATACACAACATCCATCTTTGGAGTGAAATTGAGTATAGAGAAAGTAAGAGGGTACAGAAAAGGAGTTGCTGTCAGTCGTCCCAGACACCTGAGTTTCAGTGAGTAAAAGAAGATGAGGTTTAGAGGAGGAGAGGTGGTGTTCAACAGGTTGAAAATTTGAGAAAAGGCCACAAATGTTCTAGAAGTTTATGAAAAGTGAATCAGAAAGAGGTCCAGAACATCTCGAATGGGCGGTAGCAGGTCCAGCCCCGCTGCCCGGGTCTGCGTTCCCGGTATCGGCAGGGTGGGGGGAGCCAGAAGTGGGGACATTTATGGTTCCCTCCCCACGGGACTCTGAGGCTTTTGAAATTGATGCCATTTTTTTTTAAATTTTGAAAAGATTATGTAGTGTGTAAGATGCATGTGTATGTAGTGAGGAAGAGGGAGAGAAGTGTGTGTTTGAGAGCATGCTGGTCTAATTCCCCCCCCCCCGGAGTACTTCTCTGTTAGATTGGTGTCTACAATCTCCTCCTAAGTTTTGTATATCTATATAGGCAGTAAAATGTACTTCATTGAACGAACCTAATCCCAAAAACTGTTTAAAATATCATCATAAAACATTGAGAGCATTACAGTTATACATTTGATGTGTGCTAAAACTTAGAACTGTTGCATCCTATGATATTCTCGGGAGAAGGTTTATCGGGAACTAGAGCAGACTGGAATACTAAATTATCTTTCTGGTACTTAATGCAAAAATATTATGATATTCAGTGTGTGTATATATATATATATATATATACACACACCTTACAACCTTACAAAGGTTCCACGTGATGATTTCTCATTTCGCGAAGGTCAAGCTTGTCGCCCCTCCTCTCGAGTTGGCCTGGTGAAGTAGTGAGTTGGATTCTTGCGCTCTCCACCTCACATAGCCAGGTACGCCCGGCTCATCGGGGATTGTTCTGAGCCAGGCGTCAAGTCTTCTTTGAGATTTCCACTGCAACTCCCTTCGTGTTTCTTACGTCTTTGGGCAACTGATTAAATAGTTTTGGTCTCTCACTACAAAACTATTTTCTTTCAGGGTTAAGGATGTCCCTGTCTCGCCTTCAATTTGGGAATACGACACAGTCTACCGCTTCTACTTTCCACCGTTGTTTGGGGAGTTATGGGATTCAGAGTAAGATTAGGATGTTTCTCCATTTTATTCCAAGTGTAAATAATGGTGTATCTCTCTCTTCTCCTTTCCAGTGAATATACAGTAGGTCTAGTTCTCGTAACCTTCCAGTAATTTAGTTCTTTGCACCATTGATCTTGGCTGGTGAAGCTCTTTGGATCTCCTCCAGCTGTCTAATGTCTTCTTTTTAAATGGGGATGTTAGGACGAGCAGTATTCCAATTTGGGTATTATCAGGGTTTTCAGTAGAGGAATCATTACATTCCTATCCCTTCGAAAAGTTCTCAATATCTGACCCGTTATTCTCTTTGCTCTGTTTACTGCTATCTTATTTGTGTTTCAAATTTCGCATCATCTGTCATTACAACCCCTAAATCTTTTGCTCTGGAATTTCTCTGGATTTCCTGTCCATTTGGGGTATAATATTCCATGGACTTTAGGTTCTCTTTTTCCGTACCGTAATAGCTGAAATTTCTCGGTGTTAAACTTCATATTGTTGTCTTCCGTCCACTTGTAAATTTTGTTTATGTCGGTTTTGTAGAGATCCTATGTCTTCTGGGTTTCGTATTTCTACTGATCTTTGTGTCATCCGCAAAGGATGTTACTGTGCTGTCTCTGGTAACGTCCTCATCTATGTCAGTTAGCATGATTATGAAGAGTAGTGGAGCTAATACTGTTCCTTGTGGTACCGAGCTGAGGACCTCTGATTCTGATGAAGATACTCCTTGTACTGTAACGACTTGCCGCCGCTCACTAAGGAAATTATATATCCATTTCCCTACGTCCTGTTATCCCATATATTCAGTTTATGTATTATGATTCCATGGTCACACTTGTCGAACGCTTTAGCAAAGTCTGTGTATAGTACATCATAGTTTTCATTACTTTCAAGTGAATCAATAAGTTGTTGTAGTGTTCCATTAGTTGTGAGATATATATATATATATATATATATATATATATATATATATATATATATATATAATTATGCGGGTTGCTTCTACAGAGCATCAATTTAATATTTAGGAGAAATCAATGACAAGGAGAAATGTAAATGCCATGAAAAGTCTTCTTTATTGCGCAACGTTTCGAGCAATACGCTCATCTTCAGGCTGTTAATAACAATGTGAAATTAAAATCAATATTGAATAAAAACAAACAGAAAATTTCTATAACCTATTCGTAAAGACAAATTTTAAAAGACTGAGAAAAGAGGGTTAAATCTAAGTTATACAGATTTACATATAAAAATTAAGAAGTTATTTTTAAATACATGTAGTAAATGTGAAATAATACACTGGAAAAATTACCAATAGTACACTGGAACAATGGAGCTATCTACCTTACACAGCAGTATCCGAGGCCGACTAATTTGAGCAGAGGCAGAGGCAAGGAACGGGAAACACGAAAGATGGCGAGGGAGATGGGGAAGGAGGGATTATAAGGAATTGGGAAGGAGGAGGGATCATAGCAAATTGAGAGGGACGGACGATGAGTCAACATTCAGACTAGGGGCAATGCTTTAATGAAAAGGGATTCTAAAATTCTTAGTGAGTTGGGACAAGTATTACAACCAAGAATTTTAAAATTGTCTAAAGTGACATCAATTTTGCATTTAATGCTATGTTCACGAATACTGGAGGCTTCCTTAGTTTTTAAAATTTTACCTGTTCGGCCACTTATTCCCATATGCGAATAAAATCTAGCCCTGAGAGAGCGAACAGTGCTGCCGATGTAATTCCCAAGGAGACACCTGGGGCAGGTAAATAAATATACAACACCGCTACGCAACGAGTCAGGGGTTCGATCCTTCGCTGAGAAAAAGCTACCTAAAGACGTTTATTAATAAATATGATGCGGAAATCAGTATGATAAAAAATTTCCTTAACAATTTTGTAAATTTAAGCTTAAATTCCTTATTCAAGGGACCCATTTCAGGTACCAAGAAATATTTTATATCCTTCGGCACAGTAATACATGGAAGTTGAGGGCTATAAACATTATTTAAGAAGGATCTAATTAGTTTGTCTACATATTGAACAGGAAAACTATTATTAGTAAAGTATGATCTTAGATTATTAAATTCATCATTAAGTAAGGTAAAATTAGAGGTCAAATTATATCCTCTGAACAGGAGAGTTTTAATACAAGACATCTTATAGTTGAAATCAGTAAAACTAAAAAAATTCATGCCCAAACCAGTGAAAGTGGGTTTCCTATAAACTGATGTAGTAATAGAATCACCGTTTTCGAAATTAAAAGATCTAAGAAGGGGAGGGAGCCATTTTGCTCAGTTTCCATGTATACGTTATATTGGGGTGCAAAGAATTTAGGAAGTTAAAGAATTGTTGCGCTTGTACCGCATTATCAAAGACTGCTATCGAATCATCAACGAAGCGTCGATAGAAAATTGGCTTGAGATGAGTGGGAGATTGTCTAAAAATTGCACTTTCTAAATGAGTCATAAAAAAAGTCAGCTGCTAACGGTCCGACTGGTGATCCCATCCCTACCCCATCAATTTGTTGGTAAACCTTATTGTTGAAAGTGAAATAGCATTGTTGAAGACCAATTCAAAAGTTCCTTCAAATGAGACAATGAAAAACCATGAAAATTATCAACTGAGCTAAAAACCCTATCTAAAATAATGGCAATAGTTTCAGAGACAGGTACATTTGTGAAAAGTGACTTTACATCAAAACTGACAAAAAACTTTTTTGAATCGAAGTTTTTACCAGGAGTTCTTTTTGGAATTCAAACGAGTTATTTATAGTGTAAACATTTTCGCAAAGGGGGACAGGAGACGAACAACAAATTTTGCCAATTGAAAGGTGGGTAAGTTATACGAAGCTAAAATAGGACGGAGAGGTGTTCCAGCTTTATGGATTTTAGGCAGACAGTATAATTGAGCAAGATTAGCACCAGATGCGAACAACTGAGTGTAAGTATCATTTTTTATTATCTTTAAGGACTTTAGTCGTGACAGAAATCTATTAACCTGGTCTTCTAACCCTATCTCCCT
This sequence comes from Bathynomus jamesi, assembly GCA_023014485.1. Lineage (NCBI taxonomy): Eukaryota > Metazoa > Arthropoda > Malacostraca > Isopoda > Cirolanidae > Bathynomus > Bathynomus jamesi. The sequence continues at coordinate 465,310 of JAJOZX010000659.1, read as the reverse complement.
CGCCATCTTCGTGTTTCCCGTTCCTTGCCTCTGCCTCTGCTCAAATAGTCGGCTCGGATACTGCGTGTAAGGTAGATAGCTCCATTGTTCCAGTGTACTATTGGTAATTTTTCCAGTGTATTAATTCACATTTACTACATGTATTTAAAAATAACTTCTTAATTTTATATGTAAATCTGTATAACTTAGAATTTAACCCTCTTTTCTCAGTCTTTTAAAATTTGTCTTTACGAATAGGTTATAGAAATTTCTGTTTGTTTTTCATTCAATATTGATTTTAATTTCACATTGTTATTAAACAGCCTGAAGATGAGCGTATTGCTCGAAACGTTGCGCAATAAAGAAGACTTTTCATGGCATTTACATTTCTCCTTGTCATTGGATTTCTCCTAAATATTAAATTGAAGCTCTGTAGAAGCAACCCGCATAATTATATATATTCAAGGTATGGACAAGATGGCCTCAGGGCTTATCGCCATGTTTGGAAGACTTCACGAAAGTTCTCAAGTCAAAACTGGACTGTTATTTCTTGAAATGTGTCGGACTTGCAGGGTTTTCCCGAAATTTGTTACTTCAAACTCTACCGTGATAATCTATATGACTCTGAATTTTATCAATCGTCCCTGGAATATTTATTAAATAATGAAATTAATTATAAAATCAAAATATCAGATTCGCATAACAAGTCTCTTGGGCATTATATAACTACTCTTAAAAATACCTTGTCGTTGTTGGACTATTTATTAATAATTTCTCTTGTACAACGTGAACTAGAAAAATTTCACTCTACCATCTTGGAAACACATGAACGTAAGTTAAAGGCTTTGGGAATGAATTCACCAAATTTTTTCAATTCAGAGAAGGTAATTTCGAATCTTTCTAGTTACACACTCTCCCTCGGGAAAAGTTTTTACTGTCACTTGGTTTGCAATTTAAGCTTCCGTTGTTTCAAATATATAAGCCTTCGTTTTTTCTTTACTTTGAAAATTTTTCAATGGCTTGAAAAATGTTCCCCATGTGGGGATTTCAATAATTTCAAATGTCAGTTCTCATATTTAACTCAAGAATTTTTTCTAAAACTTAGAAATCTTAAATTTCAATCTTTCATATTTAGGAAGAGTGATTTGCAGTGTATTAAGAATTTGGCAAAGAACCAGGAGATTGTTGTGACTAGACCAGACAAGGGTAACGGAGTGGTTATTTTGAATAAATCGGACTACATAAAAAAAACTAATGAAATCCTAAGTGATCTTACTAAATTCAAACAAATTCTAGAACTGTAAATAAAGTCATTGTAAGGTTAGAAGACCAGGTTAATAGATTTCTGTCACGACTAAAGTCCTTAAAGATAATAAAAAATGATACTTACACTCAGTTGTTCGCATCTGGTGCTAATCTTGCTCAATTATACTGTCTGCCTAAAATCCATAAAGCTGGAACACCTCTCCGTCCTATTTTAGCTTCGTATAACTTACCCACCTTTCAATTGGCAAAATTTGTTGTTCGTCTCCTGTCCCCCTTTGCGAAAAATGTTTACACTATAAATAACTCGTTTGAATTCCAAAAAGAACTCCTGGGTAAAAACTTCGATTCAAAAAGTTTTTTGTCAGTTTGATGTAAAGTCACTTTTCACAAATGTACCTGTATCTGAAACTATTGCCATTATTTTAGATAGGGTTTTTAGCTCAGTTGATAATTTTCATGGTTTTTCATTGTCTCATTTGAAGGAACTTTTAGAATTGGTCTTCAAACAATGCTATTTCACTTTCAACAATAAGGTTTACCAACAAATTGATGGGGTAGGGATGGGATCACCAGTCGGACCGTTAGCAGCTGATTTTTTATGATCATTTAGAAAGTGCAATTTTAGACAATCTCCCATCATCTCAAGCCAATTTTCTATCGACGCTTCGTTGATGATTCGATAGCAGTCTTTGATAATGCGGTACAAGCGCAACAATTCTTTAACTTCCTAAATTCTTTGCACCCCAATATAACGTATACAATGGAAACTGAGCAAAATGGCTCTCCCCTTCTTAGATCTTTTAATTTCGAAAAAAAACGGTGATTCTATTACTACATCAGTTTATAGGAAACCCACTTTCACTGGTTTGGCATGAATTTTTTTAGTTTTACTGATTTCAACTATAAGATGTCTTGTATTAAAACTCTCCTGTTCAGAGGATATAATTTGACCTCTAATTTTACCTTACTTAATGATGAATTTAATAATCTAAGATCATACTTTACTAATAATAGTTTTCCTGTTCAATATGTAGACAAACTAATTAGATCCTTCTTAAATAATGTTATAGCCCTCAACTTCCATGTATTACTGTGCCGAAGGATATAAAATATTTCTTGGTACCTGAAATGGGTCCCTTGAATAAGGAATTTAAGCTTAAATTTACAAAATTGTTAAGGAAATTTTTTTATCATACTGATTTCCGCATCATATTTATTAATAAAACGTCTTTAGGTAGCTTTTCTCAGCGAAGGATCGAACCCTGACTCGTTGCGTAGCGGTGTTGTATATTTATTTACCTGCCCAGGTGTCTCCTTGGGAATTACATCGGCAGCACTGTTCGCTCTCTCAGGGCTAGATTTTATTCGCATATGGGAATAAGTGGCGAACAGGTAAAATTTTAAAAACTAAGGAAGCCTCAGTATTCGTGAACATAGCATTAAATGCAAAATTGATGTCACTTAGACAATTTTAAAATTCTGGTTGTAATACTTGTCCCAACTCACTAAGAATTTTAGAATCCCTTTTCATTAAGCATTGTCCCCTAGTCTGAATGTTGACTCATCGTCCGTCCCTCTCAATTTTGCTATGATCCCTCCTCCTTCCCAATTCCTTATAATCCCTCCTTCCCTATCTCCCTCGCCATCTTTCGTGTTTCCCGTTCCTTGCCTCTGCCTCTGCTCAAATTAGTCGGCCTCGGATACTGCTGTGTAAGGTAGATAGCTCCATTGTTCCAGTGTACTATTGGTAATTTTCCAGTGTATTAATTTCACATTTACTACATGTATTTAAAAATAACTTCTTAATTTTTATATGTAAATCTGTATAACTAGAATTTAACCCTCTTTTCTCAGTCTTTTAAAATTTGTCTTTACGAATAGGTTATAGAAAATTTCTGTTTGTTTTTCATTCAATATTGATTTTAATTTCACATTGTTATAAACAGCCTGAAGATGAGCGTATTGCTCGAAACGTTGCGCAATAAAGAGACTTTTCATGGCATTACATTTCTCCTTGTCATGGATTCTCCAAATATATATATATATATGAAAATTGTATATATATATTATATATATATATAATATATATTTCTAAGGTCAAAGCCTCGCAGATTGATGGCAGGATTCATGATAACAACAATGTTTCTATCAATGTGGATCTCAAACACTGCTACCACTGCAATGATGGTGCCAATTGTAGATGCCATTTTACAAGAATTATACAAAGTAAGTATACTAACTATTCCATAGATTAAGTGACTAAAAATTAGTATATATATATATATATATATATATTATATATATATATATATATATATATATATATAGATATATATATATATATAATATATATATATATATATATATATATATATACATACAAAGGTGGGCACCGGGCCTCAAAAAGGACCGACGGTCCCGGTCCCGGTCCTTGCCTCAAACTGGACCGACGGTCCCGGTCACGGTCCTTTCTGAAGATAGGACCTAGAACGACTCGGTCCTCGGTCCTTATATATAATATAAGTGAAAAATTTGATTAAAATGAAAAATGAAATTAAAGACACCGGAAATCTTTAATTTTATTAACGTAAATTATAATTAATACAATACATAAATGATGAAAAAAAGTTATTAAGTTAAATGCTTGCGTTTCCCTTCAAGAAGACTAGCATTTCAAGACTAGCATCTTCTTTAGAACTTCCAATAATCACTAAACACACTAAAATCACTAAAAAAGACCATCCGGACAGGACCGTCCGGAATTGCTCAAAAATGGACCGTCGCTCCTCATTTCGGTCCTCACTGAGAAAAGGACTGACTTTCCCGCTCACGGTCCTTAAAAAGGACCGAGTTCCTGGAATTCGGTCCGTTTGGAACTCGGTCCTGCCCACCTTTGTGTATATATATATATATATATAATATATATATATTAGATAGATAAATAGATAGATAGATATTCTGTCTAATTCGGGGACCTTGCATAAATGAAATCAGCTTTGGCTTCTGTGAAACCCATTCGGTCTCTTTGCTTTTTAGGACGTTAATGAGGCGAAGACGATCCTCTTAGTGACGTCATCGTCTGAAATCTTGTTTTTAATGGAGTTGTCTCATTCGGTTATTTCTACGATAATGTTTTGTTTTCAAAACTTTTGTGGTGGTCTTCTTTAAGCGAGTTTCCAAATATGTTCATGTATTAATCTGAGCATAGTCAAAATAGTGTATAGTCATTCAGATTGTACGTTTTGCTTGCGGCCAGCCAGTGTGGCTGATTCTCCGCCGCCTGAAAAGCTAATTTTCAAAGCTAATTACTACAAAATACTGAATTGTTGTTGAAATAACATTTCGAAGTGAACTTTGATCGGAAATGTGACGTAAATCCTGCTTTCATGATAATATTATGGTAACGTAAACAATTCTTTGAAACAGGGTTCTCAAGTGTCCTTATTTCTAAGAACAAATTTGTTCTTATTTCTTAATTTTTCAATTTTTCATTTAATTTGTCTATCATAATAAAATGTTAACGATATATTATGGATAATCTTTTGGGGGGGGGACGAAGTTCTTATTTTTTGGAGTTGAGGTTCTGATTTTTATTTTTTAGACTTGAGAACTCTGCTTTAAAATTTTAAGGTGAAAAAGTATGATATTTAATTGCAAAATTTGCACAAATGAAGCATAACTTCCTGTTTTTCGTAATAAATGAACTGAATCCCATTGATTTTGGTTAAAAAGCTTCCAAGCTTACTAACGGAACGACATATTCATATAAAAATACCTTAAATATAACACTAACATCATATCAAATACCTAAATTATATAAGAAAAAAGCTTTTTCTCTGTCTGAAGATATGGTAAAACTTTATGTAAAGTGTATTTCTTTTTCTGAATGAAGTACCATTTTTGAATTTGACGTAACGCATTTTCTTTTTGCAATTTAGGCTTTTATTCTTAATTTTGAGTTTTAAAATAATTTGTACAGTAACTATGCACTGTGCAGTGAATAATCTTCTAGAAAATTGGAAAAACTAGAATGGTAATTGTAATATAATTTACTTGCGAAACAGGCAGTTCGCTTCGGTCTTAGGGCAGCTTACAAAACCACTCAGTGGCAAATCCGATCCTATATCTTACTGTACCCATTAGATAAAGGATTTTTGCAAACGTAATCTTTTTGTTTTTTCATGGTTTTGTATAATTTTTAAACAACTTTTATTTTTCTAAAGAAAACGTCAATTTAGTATAGTTTGTCCAAAAAGAGAACTGGAAAATTTAGTATGTTAATTGTAACGTCATATTCAGATTTTTATAGTTACGTCATATTATCGTTGCTTCGAGATTTTTCGCATTTTCGTGGTGTCTGAGGAAGTCTGAATCTCGTGTCGCAAGTATTGCATTCGGTGTGGCGTCGCATTTGTTTGTTGATGTCGTTCGTAACGTCAAACATCAGTTTGGTAATTCTATCATGCAGAGCTGGGCACTTGCGGCATATTGCGGTACTGCGGTACTGCTGCACTACCAAACCGGTACCAAACCGGTACGCGGAAATTTGAATGCGGTAGCGGTACTGCGGTACTTTCAGCGATCCTTTGCGGTACTGCGTTATGGGGGCCCGGGGTGGTAGTGCGGTGGTACCGCAAGTACCGCAGTACCGCAAAATATGCCGCAAATGCCCAGCTCTGAATTTCTATGTCGATGGTCTATACCAGGGGATTCCAACCTTTTTTCGGCTGCGTACCCAGGGCTGGATTAAAGTCTTTGTAGGCCCTAAGCACTCATAATCGTAGGCCCTCAAGATAGATCTATAGGTAAATATTTGCACTGTATACAATGTATAGGTCTTATAATATAATCATAAATCTATATAATATATGACTATGATACTTTGATACCATGACTATGATATTTTGTCTATAATACTTTGTCTATGATACTTTGTCTATGATACATACTTCGATACTATGATACTTTGATACTATAATTCTTTGACTATGATACTATCCTTGATGAAAATAAGCATATCAAAATGGATGAAATATGATGAAATTAAAGGATCAAACTTTGAAAATGACACGCAAAATATTTTTAATCGCTTTTGATACGACTAAAATCTTTCATAATTTATAAAAAGTTTATTGGAGGTTGTTACGCAACTTGCCTTTTTGATACAATATAAATTATAGGCTTTGTATTATCTGTTAATTCAAGCATATATTATTATTCGATATGAAACGCTCAGTGTGTATTTTTCTTTGTTATAATTTTAGTTATTATTTTGTATGAGGAAGTTTTAGAAGAACATTCAGCTCATTTTTGCTATTTATAAGGCTGCATTTGATGAATGAATTACTTCTATTCGCACCTGGTTTGACAGCTGCAAAGAATGCAACACACATAGTTATAACTCAATAAAGTAACTTCTATAAAAACGAACTGCAAATCCTATTATAAATTAGTTGGAATTTGATTTAAATTTTAAAAATAAATGTGATACCTCCCCTTATTGTCTGCTACCTTTATGTAGCAACGTAAACTATTCCGCATATGACATATTTTTGGCTAGGCATGTAAAGAAAAATAAATATCTAACCAATGAGTAATTTTTTGAAAAATTACTTGCTTAAAAATGTGTGGATTCTTAATCTATGAAAACTTGTCATATGATTGACGTTTTCTTTGGCAAGCAGAATGAATTAACAATATTGGAAATTTTATAATATAACAATTTCACTCACTTTTTTCACGCTGTTCTAGCTAACTGTTCAGAATTTTTTAGAAACAAATCTCAGTTTTCTGTTTAAAACGACTCTTTCTAATTTTAAAATTGATTGCTTTCAAGGAAGGAAGATGTTGACTTCTATTTAACGTTTGAAAAGATTTAAGAAATTTTTTTTGACATATTTTTTGAAAGAAAATGTACTAAATTATATAAAACTTTCCGCAGCTTTAAACAGACCTTCTAATTGTGTATTTGGCCGCTTCACCACTTCTTAAAAGGAAGAATAATAATTTTTTTGTTCATTCATAAAGTAAATTTCAAATTTGAAATACAAAAGTATGTGCTCCGCAAGTAAGTACATTTTAAAAATGAATAAATTTTCATAAATAAAATTGTTAAATTTTTCTGAATTTTTTATTGAAAAAAACGACTTTGTGATCGCAACATTTAAAAACTAAGAAAGCTTTAGTTGATTAAAAACTTGATATAAAGATACTATAGAAAACCATTCAAGGTAATAAGCTTTGAAGTGTGAAGGGCATGAAGTGTGAAGTATGCAGGAGAGAGAATGATACGACAGAACACTTGTTTCATTGTAAAAAACTAAGAAACATAGGGGGGGGGGGCGATGATGGGAGTAGAGAATATAAAAAAACCAGAAAGTATCAAAATTATATTGTAAAAAAATGGAAATTAGAAGAAGACTCTGTTGACAGTAAAGGTTTAAGCACATAATAGGAGATACAGTGTAGAGGCTCTGCACCGAAAACGTGTGCTTATCCGCAGGATCAAGTGAGCAATTTCTAGAACCTGGAACTTTTGATTGTTTATTTTTTGAGAAATCTCAATATTATAAGTTACTAATAATTCTCGTAAAAATCTATTAAACTTTCCACTTCTTGCTTTTACAGGCAACGTTTGAAGAACCAGTAGCAATTGTTATTTAAAAAAATTCGAGTTGGGTATAGTAAGTGAATTTTATAATTTACTTTGAAATCAAAGAAAACGTTGCATCAATTTATATAAAAATTAAAGCAAAAACTTGCAGGCTTAACGTTTTTATGCTGTTGAATGTTGATACTCTAAATTGCGTGACTAACTGAAATTAATTTCTAATTTCTTAGCCTCAGCTTCATCATCAATGATTGCGAGATAATATGGTTTAAACTGCTTTATTAAGTAGGAAATCAGTTCATAGAATAGAACTAATCATTTACAAAGCAAACTTGTTCCTCGTGCCTTGTTATTTATATACTAGTAGAGAACCCGCCCTTCGTGCGGGTAGAAAAAATGTCCCGCGTTTTAACAAAAATATCACGACTTAACCTAACCAATCGTCAAGGGCGTACAGTTGATCTAACCGGGCATTCAATGAGCCTAACCGGGTATTCAATAATTTTACCATAGGTTTCGATATATATATATATATATATATATATATATATATATATATATATATATATATATATACACACACGTAACGTAATGACGTAATGATCTTGATGACGTCATTTAATTTTTTAAAATTAATTATTTAATTTATTAACACCCAGGTGCACAACCTCGGGACTTCCCAACATACACACAACAAGCTAACATTCTAGTTAATCACTACGCAGAGATAAGTCACTTAAACAGAGACAACAACCAGAAACACGCAGACAGACAAACAGCCAGAAACAAGAAAACCTACAGACTCGACACGACCATTACACCCTTCAATACAGACCAGACCACAAAGATCATCAAAAATATTAAGAATTCGAAGGCTACTGGACCAGACAACATACCTAACATACACCTTAAACACTTGGGCCCACATGGAATACTAGCTCTTACAAACATCAGCACATATTCATACCAACACTGTATTATTCCTAACATATGGAAACAAGGTAAAATTATTACACTACTCAAACCAAACAAAAATCCAACAGAACCAGCTTCCTATAGACCCATTACTTTACTATGCACACCTTCCAAAGTAACAGAAAGACTAATCTTGCAAATCACCAACCCACACATACCACTATCGCCTACTCAACATGGATTCAGACCTCACCACTCAACCACGACATTACTCACTAAACTCACGCAGCACATCATGGATGGCATCAACTGCAGACGACCAGCTCAACGTACACTATTAGCAACGACAGACATTAGTAAAGCGTTTGATGCTATCCCACGCTTCCCTCTCATAAACAAAATACTCAACACAAACATGCACAACAACACCAAAAGGTGGCTGAACAACTATCTTTCAGGAAGATACTCACATGTCACATTTAATGACAAAGTCATCCAAAAACAAGCTTTTACCGAAAGGGGTCCCTCAAGGCTCTGTTCTCTCACCAACACCGTTCAACTTATACATGCATGACATTCCAACACCCATAGATAACAAGCTTACCTTATCATCATATGCAGATGACATCACTCTAACATCCACCCACAACAACATCGACACCGCTACAAATAACGTACAAACATACATAAACAGTATACAAGACTGGCTCACACACAATAGACTCAAAGTAGCGCCCACAAAATCAACCATAACCTTGCTTACAAGCAACACAAAAGAACACCAGATAACTCCACAGCTTACACTAAACAACACCAACATTCCACACACTCACAGGACCAAAATACTTGGGGTCACATACAACACATCATTATCTTTTGCAAACCACATTCAGGACATTAAAAAAATGTACGTCAAGACTTAATACGCTTAGGGTACTAACAGGCACAAACTTTGGACACCAGCAGGAAACAACATCACTCATATACAAACAATATATTCGCTCAGTTATGGACTATGCTAGCCCATGCTGGACACCCATTATCTCAAACACACACATAAACACCTTACAGACAATACAAACAACGCACTTCGTATCATTACAGATGCACTCAAACAACACCAATAGAACACCTGCACACAGAAACAAAAATACTGAAAGTTAGGGAGCATTTAGACATGAGGGCAATACAATTCATGGCAGCAGCGACAACTAACCCACAACACCCTTGCCACTACATGTACAATCATGCACCAACACCTCGCACCATTAAGGTAACACCAGAGAGACATTATAACGAAATACTCCATTCCATACCACGCCCCACAGACATCACACAATACAGAAAACACACACACACATACCTAACCCACAAAGCACTGGCACGACTCGGTCCGAATGCGGTCCTAGGTGCGAAGCCGCTACCCATTAACAGGTCAGAGATCAGCTTGAGCAGATCGGATCGAGTTAACTTAGCACGATTCCGATGTGGACATCACCCCAACTTACGGACATATAAACACAGACTAGACAACTCCACAGACGACACCTGCCACCTGTGCCAGGACACACACAAACAATTGAACACATTATGACAGAATGTACCACTCTAGCACAACAACGAACACAACACATCACTAGTGCGCTGAACCTCTGGTCCACTCCGGAGAGGGCGATCGGTTACCTGCGTACTGCCGGCTTGCTCGATCAGGGTGGGCTGATCGGCTAAACAACAACTGTCCAGAGAGACTGGGTTATTTATTCTCCTTCAACTGCTAAAATGTATTGCTGTGTGTGCAAGCTATTCTGTGCCAGTGCCAGTGACTGCTCTAATCAGTTTAAAACAGGTTTTGATGACTGAAAAAATACAAGCACTGGGATTACTTCTCATGAGAAGTCAAAGGATCATCTTGGTGCACTATCAATGATGATGCAGCTTCAGAAGTCCACCAGAATTGACGCAGAATTGGAGAAGATGAAGGAAAGATCATGTAAATACTGGAGTGAAATCCTGAAGAGAATAGTTGCTGTAATAAAATTTCTTGCTGAACGAGGATTAGCCTTCCGTGGTGACACTGAGATGCATGGTAGCCCTAACATTGGAAACTACCTTGGTTGCATTGACCTTTTAGCTGAATTTGATCCATTTCTCGCAAAGCACATTCAAAGACATGGAAATTCAGGAAGAGGGAATGTGTCTTATTTTTCTTCAACTATATGCGATTAGTTTATTGACATATTACGATCCGAAGTTATGGCGCAGATAATATCTGAAATCAAGAAGGCAAAGTATTATGGAATCAGTATCGATTTAGCTCCTGATATTAGCCACGCTGATCAGCTTACAGTGGGATTCGTTATGTACTCAGTAATGGAAATGCGTTTGAGCGATTTCTTCAGTTCATTCCAAATGAACAACATGATGGGAAATACTTATTCGATCTTTTGCAGGGTACTTTCAAATTTCATGGCATTGAAGTTGCAAGATGCAGGTCACAGTCATATGATAACGCCAGCAATATGAGTAGCATTTATTCGTGAAGTTAACAATTTGGCTGAATGGGTTCCATGTGCTGCCCATAGTCTGAATTTGCTCTGTAGCAGTCAGCTTTTTTGGAATTTTGCAGTCACTCTATACATTCTTCTCAGCTTCACACCAGAGATGGTCTAAATTGGTGGAGAACATGAAGTAAAATACCTATGTTGTACAAACTGTATCAGAAACAAGATGGTCAGCACGGAGCGATGCTACCAGAGCCCTTTATATGAACTATTCTGAAATTCGTCAAACTTTGATTGACATAGCTAAAAGTGATCGACAACCACCACCAGCTGTCCATGAGGCAAAGTCACCAATTAAGAAGCTTGATCAGTATGAGACAGCGTTGATGTATGTCATTTGGAATGACATACTCCAAAATACTAATTTTGTAAATAAAGCTCTAGAAGAGGCTGGCATTGAGTTGTGCACTGCCATGAATTTGTATGATGGTCTTTTAGCACACTTTCGTGATACCCGCAATAAATTTCATGTGTTTGAGGCATGGCAAAAGAACTCACACCATCCGACTACAAGGAGATTACACAACGCAAACAACTGAGAACCCGATTTTTTGATGAAGTTGGCATGGATAATACTGACTCGGGTTTTAGTGCCAGCGACAAATTCTGCACACAGTCCTTCTATCCAATAATGGAAAACGTTATCGTTGAGATTGGCAGACGGCGAGCAGCATACGCCACACTGAATAAAAGGTTTAGTTTTCTTGCTGATAGATCGATGTCCAGTGATGAAGTGGCATCTAGAGCAAAGGCATTAATAGATACATATCCATCAGATCTCGAACATGCATTTACAGATGAATTTATATTGTTCTCACGTATGTATGCAGACAAGAAATCTGTGGCAGAAATGATCAGTGCGCAAATAGCGGACAAGTTGGTGACAAGTTTTCAAAATGTCAACATTGGTTTTAGAATGTATCTTGCCATTTTTCGAACAAGCTGTGAAGGGAAGCGCTCTTTTTCAAAGCTGAAATGTATAAAGAACTGTCTTAGGTTAACTATGGCACAGAAACGACTATCTTCACTCGCATTACTCTCAATTGAGAATGAGCTTTTGCAAAAAGTGAAATTTGAAGATGTAATCTGTGATTCTGCTAACAAAAAAGAGCCGTAAAATTAATGTTTAATGTACATTTACTGAAGTCATATTATACTTATATGTTGTTTGTTGACTAAAGAATTAATCAAATAAACCTGCATGTGTATATATACTTCAACATTTGTAGATGTATTATAATAAAAAGGTTTTGTAAAGTAATTCAATTAAAGCAAATTATTAAGTTTGATTTAGCAAATGCAAAAAACTTCACTTTTTTCTACGTGAAGGTCAAAATATGATAATAAAAACCCACTCTAATGGTGGAAATAAACTCTATCTATTAGAGTGGGTTTTTATTATCATATTTGATTTAGCAGTTGCCTTTTCTCATTTTTGAGTCAGCTAAGATTTTTTTTAGGTCCAAAACTTTTTCGTAGGCCCTAGGCATTGTGCCTATTGGATAATCCGGCCCTGTGCAGCGTACCCCTCGGTGGCTTCGGCCATTTATAAATTGTTCAAAATACGGTGTAGCCGCTACACCGTCTTTTGAGAGTACTTTTCCATGTGAAAATTAGTTCCAAAGCAGGATCCCGCGTACCCCCATTTGGGAATCCCTGGTCTATACAATCACATTAACCTGAAGTGGACAAGTGAAACTTTGCATTTCTTTGTACACTGCTGAGAGGTGGTCTAGTAAAAATCTTGAAATCCTAAACAACAAAAAAAAAAAAAAAAAATCCCACCCTTTTACAACACCTCTTTATTTCTGAAAACATATTTATCTCCCAAACATGCATTTATGGGTATATATTTTGTATTGCAAACATTATGAAATAGGATTTTTCAGAGGAAGTAATCATAAAACATTCTGGCAACTTATTAATGTCTGATTTCAAGTAAAACTTGAAAGAGAAAAGAGGTTTCAAACATTTTCGAATTTACATTTTCTTGAACATAATTTAGAAAAAAAATGACATTTATAAAGAAGTTACTGCACGCTTAAACAATGCAAACTAATGCTTATTTCTTAATTTTAGTCATCAGCGCTAGAGAAAGAATCAGAAATGAGAAACAAAAGTCACTCCGACAATGACAAAGACACAGAGAACAATAAAGATTTTACATTATCTGCTTTTCATCAAAACCAGACTGAAGTTGTGGAAGGTGAAACGTTTTACCAATTAGAAGGAATAGTAAACGAGTAAGTAAATTCTTGAGTAAATTTTTTATACTAATGGCTAATAATGGAAGTGAGTTACACGCTTCCATATTAGCCATTGAGCGTTATTCTACCTACAACAAAAAAAAGGTCCCAAAACAAGACATAAATTTGAACATTTGTTTTAGTTCTAATATATTACTTTTGTAAATTTAATTTAAAATTTTCCTATGAGACCGGACTTATGGGACACCCTGTATAATTAAAATAGTCACCCTAGTGACGGTGTCAAAAATTACGGTTTCAAAAGAAAAAAAAATGGTGATTTATATACGAGAGGAAATTAAACTTAACTAATTACTGTATTATGTCCATATTCATCGTTGAAGTACGAACTTTATTCTAGAGGGATGGACCTCAGTGAAGAAGATTTGGAACAACCTTCCGTAAGAAAGAAAGGTCTTACAACTGAGCCACCGAATAAGCACTGTAGGGCTCTGAAGAATATGTACTTCTTGGCCACTGCTTATGCTGCCAATGTTGGAGGCACAGGATCTCTCACAGGGACAGGGCCGAATTTGGTTATCAAAGAAACCCTTGACAGGTTAGAACAAACGGTGCTTTATGCATAATCAGTGATTAATACCGTATTTGGGATATATGTTCCATATGTATTGTGTATTTTCATTATATTGGGTATTTTCTCATTTTTATTTTCTTGTTAAATGTGGACAGCGCCTTCAGTGATCAAAACGATTTGACTTTCGCTTCATGGATGGCATTCAACGTTCCAGGAATGATTTTATGTACATTTCTCGGATGGATTTGGCTACAAACTTTATTCATAGGTTTTGGGTAAGTCTCTCTCTCTCTCTCTCTCTCTCTCTCTCTCTCTCTCTCTATATATATATATATATATATATATATATATATATATATATGATGAATAAAACCACGAAGGGAAAAGAAACACAAAGTGGTGCTCAAGCGCTTTCGTCTAATGACATCCTCAGGAACACAGTGGAGGATGTCATTAGACGAAAGCGCTTGAGCACCACTTTGTGTTTCTTTTCCCTTCGTGGTTTTATTCATCATAAATATTTTTCACGTGTCACTTTCGTGAAATAATTTTCATATATATATATATATATATATATATATACTCAGGCAAAGCTGGGCACTTGCGTTTTTTTTGCAGTACTGCGGTACTGCGGTACTACCGCACTACGGTACCGCATAACGCAGTACCGCAAAAAATGCGGTAGCGGTACTGCTGTACTTTCAGCGATCCTTTGCGGTACTGCGTTATGCGGTACCGGTTTGGTAGTGCGGTAGTACCGCAGTACCGCAGTACCGCAAAAAAAACCGCAAGTGCCCAGCTTTGATATATAGTCATTATTATTATTTATTTTATTATTATTATTATTATTATTATACAGAGCTGGGCACTTGCGTTTTTTTGCCCGTTTTTTTGCGGTACTGCGGTACTACTACCGCACTACCAAACCGGTACCGCATAACGCAGTACCGCAAAGGATCGCTGAAAGTACAGCAGTACCGCTACCGCATTCAAATTTCCCGCGGTACTTTCCGCGGTACCGACCAACAATTTAGCCTCAGCCTCATAAATGCCCATTTCACTGCAACTTTTGCACTAATTTTTTACCTAGTAGCTCCTACGTGTCAAATTTTGTGTCAAATTTTTAATCACTTACGTTTGTGTTAAGGCAAGGGGGTTTCTATTAAAAAGTTCAGATTAAGCGCTTCTTACTGTACACAATGATTATTTTTTCGAATTTCATCCGCATTAGAATTTTAATTCAAAACTCTAAATGAAATTACTTCTCTTTTATGCTACCTCAGCCTTTTACACATCCAGTTATTTGTTTTAGGTTAGGTTAGATTAAATTGGTGGCATCATATTGGTGCTACGTGGGGAGTTGTGACTATATATATATATATACACACACACCTAAATCCCCAAGTAGCAAGCCACCTTTTTAACCCACTAACTCCGATTTTGCAAACAGGTCGGACTTTCTTGTAGGAAATACACTCCCAGGGGCGGATCCAGGGAGTCTAGAGGGGGCACCAAATAAACATACCAAGTATTTTATTTGATCCCCATTTTTTATATATCATGCGCTTCACCCACCATATACTGTGAGGTAGCAACAGGAAATAGGTTTCCTGTTCCTGTGTGTGAGCTGAAAGGTATCAAAAACACTCCCCTAAAGGGATGATCCACATTTAAATTATATTATAATGCATACATAGGCAGGGGCGTACACAGCATTTCTTAAAGGAGGGAGGCGCACACACACACACACACACACACACACACACACACAATATATATATATATATATATATACAGGGTAGACCAAAAAACTATTACCCAACTTTTTAAAAAATATTGTGGCTCACCCTGTATATTGATCTTACTGCTGAGGCCGTATGTTGTGCCCATAATTTTACTCTTTCAAATGCTGGCTTTGAATCTAGATTCAACGCCACACGAATAGAGGTACAGATTCACAACTGGAAGGAGGTATCAGAATATGGTGCTCAATTGAAAGGCGGTCAAAGTCAGCAACTGATACTTTCAGATGACAGTCAGTTTCTCCATAAATAATTAATTTTCCTAATTTTTACACAAAATAATTAATTTATTTCCTTTTTCATTTCAGACCATCATTCTGCTATAGTTGGTGAACAAGTTATAACATAATGAAATACTCTTTGGAAGATGAAGCATTGATATTAAACCTGGGTAAGGAGAAACACCGGTGCAAAACGAATGAAGAAAAAGTTTCCAAATAAACGATGGACGATACCTGGACTTCAGTATCTCATAAAGAAAATCGGCTTCACAGGGTCGACCAAACGAAAAGAAGGCAGTGGAAGGCCAAAAACATCACGTACTGAAGAAAATATTGACACGGTTTCATCCATCATAACCAGTCAAGAAGAACGGCCCAACACCCACAAGTCCGTTAGAAAAGTTTCGAAAACTACTGGTATTTCTCGCTCTAGTGTTCGTCGTATAGTAAAAGATGATCTGGGTCTTAAATGTTTTAAAAGAGTCGAAGTTCATAAGCTCTCTGTATCAAATAAGCAAGCAAGAGTTGAAAAATGTCGTGCTCTGTTAGATCGATTCCCAGACAGAGGTATCGAAAATATGGTTCAGCGACGAGAAGACCTTTACGGTTGCTTCACCAATAAACACACAAAATGACCGAGTTTATGGAAGACAGGACAAAAAAATCTATCAGTCTAGAACTCTAGATCGACTTTGCAGGAAACGTCCGCATTTTTCTCAAAAAGTCATGGTTTCCATTTTTATTTCAAAGTTAGGGAAGTCAGAGATTGTTTTTGTTGATCAAAATGCCAAAATCACTGCTGCTTATTACCAAGAAAAAATCCTTGATGCGGTACTGCCGTCGATAAGGGAGAAGTCAAGGTTGCAAGCATGCATTGATAATGGAGGAGGGCACATTCCGCATAATCTTTGACTCACTTAGGTAACTGTATAGAAACAGAAAGTTTTTCTACCCGTGTCTGTATAACAGCGAATTACAAAATAATGGTTACAGTTAGCAAAAATCCAACTCCACCACGAGATAGACCATGAAATTCTATACAGGACACATATCTTGATTGTACAAATAACATTTGATAAAGGTAAAATTATATTGTTCAAAATCAGGGTAATAATTTTTTTTTGGGCCACCCGGTATATATATATATATATATATATATATATATATATATATATATATATATATATATATATTGTGTGTGTGTGTGTGCGTGTGTGTGTGTGAGCTCAAAATTGATGATGATTGATTTGGAATCAAAATTAATTGCATCTTGGACGGCTTCAGTTGTATTTTATTTCCAATTTATGGGCAAAGAATTAAATTTGCACAAATTAATCGTACGTATAAAGACATATATAAACGTTCCTAAGCCAGCCAAAATTACCTTTGAGTTTTGAGTTAATAACATGTCCTGGTAACCATGAAATAACTGAAATTCCATATGACATCAAGATTTTTTTGTGGTGAATGTTGCAAAGTTATCGATTTTTTAAAATTTCTTTTTCAAATATCTTTAATGAGAGTAGTAATAATTTTTACAATGGGGAGCCTATGCCCTCTATGCCCCTCCCCCTTACTGTATGTACGCCACTGTACATAGGACATAGTTTTCAATGGTGTGGTAGTGAGAGTTGCATTGACAAAGGAATATTATTTTTTTAAAGACATAGTAAAGAAAACACGAAAATAATACGATTACTAATAAAATATTTATCGAATTCTTTGCAGTTCAGTCGTGATTAGCGTGTAATACGCAAGTTCCATTCATCCTTTAGATCCGCCCGTATACCCCCATATACCCATGGATCCGCCCATATACCCCCATATACCCATGGATCCGCCCATATACCCCCTACTTCATCACAACGAATTGGGTACCAACCCCATCCTCAAAGATTCAGTTTTTCCTTTCATGAATAGATTAGTGTAGTATCTTTAGTGAACGTAGGGTGAGAACAAACTTTTCTATTTACACACGTCTTTCGAACCGCCTCCATTCCTCTCTGATTTTTCTTAGTTTTACGACACCTTTTAATTAACTAACTCCATGTTTATTCAAACATTTACTAATTGCAGCTTCCATCTTTTACGAGGTCTTTCTCTACTTCTCTTATTTACACATTCACTACTACAGAGAATTGACAAAAGTAAATATTCACCACGGTGACTGTCCTCAAGAACAAATGACAAAGTTCATCGATGGAATGACAGAACATATTTCAGGTTTACTTAATACAAAGGGGAAAACAACACGAGTCTATATACTGTATATTGATCAATAAATCTGTTATTATTTATTGACTTTTAATATCAAGTAAAAACTATGAAAAAAAAAAAGGTGTCTATTTACTTTTGTCAACTCTCTGTATAAGCGCCATTCTATCATTACACATTCTTTCAACATAGCCTAAACCAAACAAATGCAGCATACTTTCCTCCATTTCGATATCCAGTCTTTTGTATACAACACTTTCCCCAAAGATCCTAAGTTTTCATTCGTTTAATTAATTTTTAACCCAGATCATATTTCTTAAACTGTCCATCTCACTTTTCTTCATATTTGAAACGCAAATTGGCATACCGAACAAACGTCTACTATTCACGCGTCACTGTTGGTACGAATACACACTCCAAACTTTTTTGGATGTGCACGACGCATATTGGATAAATAAAGCGGTGTTGCAAAAGTCGTGGCGTTTTTTTCAGGATTTCAGGAGTTTTGGCAGAGCATCTCTCCGAGTAGCGTTCACAGATATTTGCAGTTTCGCTTATCCACTTTAGGTAAATGGATTGTACAGACCAACGACATCGATTTTTTAATTAATGGGCTGACGTTTGACGCTTCGAACAACATCAACAAGCAAACGCGACGCCATACACAATGTAGCGCTTGCAATATGGGATTTGACTTCCTCTCACATAAAGAAAACTCTCAAGTCAACGATGGCACGACGTAATAATAAAATTACGAGGGTTGTTCAAAAAGTAAGTTTACAAGGTGTTTTGAAGGAACTGTTTTCTTACAAGACAAGTAATTATTACAAGTATTCCAACAACAACTTATTACTACTTTTCTACATAATTACCAAACAGATTCAAATATTTGTCGTAGCGTGGGACAAACTTTCCGATGCCGGTCGAGTAAAATATAGGGGCCTTAGTTTTTATAGTTTTTAACCAGTTTCATACGGCCGCTTCTGCATCAGGATCGTTTTGAAATTGTTTACCTCCTAGGTGTTCCTTTAGTGCTGGAAACAAATGGAAGTCGCTTGGTGCAAGGTCAAGACTATGGGAGGGAGGGGATGATCCATGACTTCCCACTGGAACGACTCCAAAAGTTGGCGTGTCTGATTTACAGTGTGAGGGCGTGCATTGTCATGAAAGAACACCACACCTGCAGTAAGCAATCGGGGACGTTTTCTTCTGATAGTCGTGCAGAGTCGCTATAAAGTTTGACAATAAGAAGTGGCACTTATTGTTGTCCCTTTTCGCATGAACTCAACATGCAAAACGCTTTGATAGTCCCAAAATATCGTTGTCATCACCTTACCAGCTGATGGTGCAATCTTGAATTTTTTATTTCGTGGTGACAGGGGATGTTGCCACTTTACAGTGTTGCGACACATGCCTAACAAAATATTGAACTACCGACAACATTATTTTACTAGGCATAATGCACCGGTAATTAACCTTGTAAACTTACTTTTTGAACAACCCTTGTATGAATACGACGTTGCAACAAACCGGATGTTCTATACAGTTCTCATTTTAGACAAACCATCCTTAACTTAAGAAGTTTTCTTCGGAATAATATAACTGTTTAAAAATATAAAAATTCCTGAAAAACACGACTTTTGCAACACCCCTTATGTATGGGTGTCAGGGTTAAAAAGCTCCACGTCAACATAGCCATACACATAGACGTGGCGCTTTTTAACTTTGACACGCAGATGTTTGAGATAAATACGAACTCCTCCAATGTGACAGAATTTGGAAATTAAAATTAAATTTTTTTGTGCACTTAGCGAAGGATGAGTTGGCGAAGTATTGTGACGCACTGAAAGCAATTGAGAATGTGTGAATTACATGTATGTT
Source organism: Bathynomus jamesi (assembly GCA_023014485.1). Classification (NCBI taxonomy): domain Eukaryota; kingdom Metazoa; phylum Arthropoda; class Malacostraca; order Isopoda; family Cirolanidae; genus Bathynomus; species Bathynomus jamesi. The sequence continues at coordinate 445,080 of JAJOZX010000659.1, read as the reverse complement.
TAATGTGAAAAAGAGGATATGCAGCTAGTAGTATCAAGGAAAGAATACAATCTAAATATTTTTTTCAGGTCAAAAAGTCTTCTTCCAAAATCCACACCACAAACAAAAGCAAAGATAAAAAATATGATTCAGAGACAATACAAAGCCTTAGGAAAGATTTCTTTTCACGAAAGTGTGGTTCTCACCGTCTTCATAAGTCTTGTTCTTTTGTGGTTCTTCAGAGAACCTGGTTTCATTCCGGGTTGGGGAGATATTTTCAAATTGGCGTTTGGAGAAAAATTGTGAGTATTTTTAAAGCATAGACATAAAGTGTCAAGAGATTTCAACATCCGCGGAACATTATAACATTTTCCCATCCATAGGTGTTTTCGGTACTAACCCTCCTGAACTCGAGGCAATGGTAGCATTTTATTCAAATCTTTCGTATAATTCTGGGGACTTACAGATGGACTATCATGCATGAACGCGCATTAAGGAAAATCGTGGGTGTTCATGCTTAGTATTTTATGTATATATATACAGGGTGTCCCAGAATTAACTATCTATTTCAATGAAATCGGAAAAAAAATTTAAAAACACACTTTTATTTATGTTTAATATGTGTTAAAAATGTATAAATTTCTAAATTTTTTTCATAATTTTATTTTCATAATTTTATTTTCATAATTTTTTCATTATCTGGTCCAATGAAAGACCGTCTGAAGTCATAGAATGGCAAAGAGACTCCAAAAGTTAACGTGTGGCTTGGAATGACCAAATCCAAAATTTATGGCCCATTCTTCTTTGCGGAAGCAACTGTAACAGGTACCGTCTACCTTGATATGCTTCAGCAGTTTCTCGAACCACAGCTTCTTGATGATGGCATTCTTGATAATGTTGTGTTTCAACAAGATGGAGCACCATGTCATTATGCTCTAATTGTTCGAGAATACCTCAACAGACGCCTTCCGAATCGGTGGATTGGACGTGGAGGACCTCGACCTTGGCCTCCGCGTTCTCCGTCTCTCTCGTCTTGCGCGGAATATCTCCTATACAAGCGTCGTTCTTTACGATATATATATATATATATATAATAAAATGACGTGTGTGTGTGTGTGGTGTGTGTGTGTGTGTGTGTGTCTGTTCCAGCCATAACTCCAAAATGGAAGCAGTTGCAAACATGAAACTTCACACACATATTGATTAGATCCCCAGGTTGTGCACCTGGGTTTTAATAAATTAAATAATTAAAATTACTGGGCCCGAAGGCCCTAGCACCGCGATTAAACTACAGAAAAGAACGCAGCCGTGAAAATTTTGAGCTTTACATTGTGTCAAGATTTCTGAATCTTAAGATTTTCATGACTAGTTATTTGGTCAATAAAACTATAGAAAAGAACAGTCATGAAAATCTTGAGCTTCACATATAATTAAAACTAGCTGAGCGATCCGGCACGCGCGTTGCCGGGGTGGATATTGAACGCTATATATATATTATATATATATATATATATATATATATATATATATACACACATAGTATATGCCCGGTTAGGTCAACTGAATGCCCGGTTAGGTTAATTGAATGCCCGATTAGGTCAACTGAATGCCCGGGTAGGTTAATTGAGTGCCCGGTTAGGTTAATTGAATACCCGAGTAGGTTAATTGACTGCCCGGTTGGTTAATTGTACGCCCTTGACGATTGGTTAGGTTAAGTCGTGATATTTTCGTTAGCTTATAGCGTTCAACATCCGCCCCGGCAACGCCTGGTCGCTCCGCTAGTATATATATATATATATATATAATAACGTAAAGAACGACGCTTGTATAGGAGATATTCCGCGCAAGACGAGAGAGAGAGAACGAAACAAATGAAAAAATGAGGTAACCACCTGGGAATCGAACCCGGGATCTTCCGATTGCCGGTCAGACGCGATACCATTACACCATGGACCTCACTCTTCCAAATGCCGTAATTCTTCTACATACTCGCAGAAACCAATGCCCCAAGGGGGCACCTCCCGCATGCCGTAACATTATATACATTCAACTGCAAAGAACACGCAGTATAAATAACGTAAAGAACGACGCTTGTATAGGAGATATTCCGCGCAAGACGAGAGAGAGAGAACGAAACAAATGAAAAAATGAGGTAACCACCTGGGAATCGAACCCGGATCTTCCGATTGCCGGTCAGACGCGATACCATTACACCATACTTCTGCGAGTATGTAGAAGAATTACGGCATTTGGAAGAGTGAGGTCCATGGTGTAATGGTATCGCGTCTGCCGGCAATCGGAAGATCCCGGGTTCGATTCCCAGGTGGTTACCTCATTTTATCATTTGTTTCGTTCTCTCTCTCTCGTCTTGCGCGGAATATCTCCTATACAAGCGTCGTTCTTTACGTTATTTATACTGCGTGTTCTTTGCAGTTGAATGTATATAATGTTACGGCATGCGGGAGGTGCCCCCTTGGGGCATTGGTTTCTGCGAGTATGTAGAAGAATTACGGCATTTGGAAGAGTGAGGTCCATGGTGTAATGGTATCGCGTCTGACCGGCAATCGGAAGAACCCGGGTTCGATTCCCAGGTGGTTACCTCATTTTTTCATTTGTTTCGTTCTCTCTCTCTCGTCTTGCGCGGAATATCTCCTATACAAGCGTCGTTCTTTACGTTATTTATACTGCGTGTTCTTTGCAGTTGAATGTATATAATGTTACGGCATGCGGGAGGTGCCCCCTTGGGGCATTGGTTTCTGCGAGTATGTAGAAGAATTACGGCATTTGGAAGAGTGAGGTCCATGTGTAATGGTATCGCGTCTGACCGGCAATCGGAAGATCCCGGGTTCGATTCCCAGTGGTTACCTCATTTTTTCATTTGTTTCGTTCTCTCTCTCTCGTCTTGCGCGGAATATCTCCTATACAAGCGTCGTTCTTTACGTTATTTATACTGCGTGTTCTTTGCAGTTGAATGTATATAATGTTACGGCATGCGGGAGGTGCCCCTTGGGGCATTGGTTTCTGCGAGTATGTAGAAGAATTACGGCATTTGGAAGAGTGAGGTCCATGGTGTAATGTATCGCGTCTGACCGGCAATCGGAAGATCCCGGGTTCGATTCCCAGGTGGTTACCTCATTTTTTCATTGTTTCGTTCTCTCTCTCTCGTCTTGCGCGGAATATCTCCTATACAAGCGTCGTTCTTTACGTTATTTATACTGCGTGTTCTTTGCAGTTGAATGTATATAATGTTACGGCATGCGGGAGGTGCCCCCTTGGGCATTGGTTTCTGCGAGTATGTAGAAGAATTACGGCATTGGAAGAGTGAGGTCCATGGGTAATGGTATCGCGTCTGACCGGCAATCGGAAGATCCCGGGTTCGATTCCCAGGTGGTTACCTCATTTTTTCATTTGTTTCGTTCTCTCTCTCTCGTCTTGCGCGGAATATCTCCTATACAAGCGTCGTTCTTTACGTTATTTATACTGCGTGTTCTTGCAGTTGAATGTATATAATGTTACGGCATGCGGGAGGTGCCCCCTTGGGGCATTGGTTTCTGCGAGTATGTAGAAGAATTACGGCATTTGGAAGAGTGAGGTCCATGGTGTAATGGTATCGCGTCTGACCGGCAATCGGAAGATCCGGGTTCGATTCCCAGGTGGTTACCTCATTTTTTCATTTGTTTCGTTCTCTCTCTCTCGTCTTGCGCGGAATATCTCCTATACAAGAGCGTTCTTTACGTTATTTATACTGCGTGTTCTTTGCAGTTGAATGTATATAATGTTACGGCATGCGGGAGGTGCCCCTTGGGGCATTGGTTTCTGCGAGTATGTAGAAGAATTACGGCATTTGGAAGAGTGAGGTCCATGTGTAATGGTATCGCGTCTGACCGGCAATCGGAAGATCCCGGGTTCGATTCCAGGTGGTTACCTCATTTTTTCATTTGTTTCGTTCTCTCTCTCTCGGCTTGCGCGGAATATCTCCTATACAAGCGTCGTTCTTTACGTTATTTATACTGCGTGTTCTTTGCAGTTGAATGTATAGATATATATATATATATATGTGTGTGTGTGTATATATAATATATATATATATATAATAACCTTTGTTTTGCTCTCGCCCGAATTGCTAATTCTGACGAAGGTCAAGCTTAACGTGGAATCTGAACCATGACCCACGACTGGCGGTCAGAAATTACAAAGTCCTCGCCCGAACTCGAGTTCACGACCTCCCGATCAGCAGCCCAGCGTCTTAACCATGGAATACCCATTCAACTACCAGTCAATGTTTTCATTGTGTGGAAGGATGAACAGCTGGGTTAGCTGCGCGCCGCCTGCCGTCACCAGGAATCGAACCCGAGATCGATGGATTTGTAGTCAGCGATGCTATCCTCTACACTACCGAGGGCCGCATATATATATATATATACACACACCACACACACCAGGTGATTACAAATGATCTTCCCGATTTTAAACATTTATTATGAAAAAACTGACAAAGCTACAACGAAAAGCAAGATATACAAATAAATAATATTTTGGAAAAATTTTATTTGTAATATTGAACACGCCAGAGATAGCCCTAAAGTTAATGTGTTTTGTGCTCTTACCGCTGAGAAAGTGTACTGTCCATTCTTCTTCGCTGAACAAACAATTAATGTATCATTTACCGCGATATGCTACAGATGTGGCTGATGCGCCAGCCACTAGAGGACAAAGTTGATGTGTGGTTTCAGCAGGATGGTGCGCCACCCTATTTCCACAATGAGGTTACAACATTCGTGAATGAGCAATTGCCTGATCGTTGGATCGGGCGTGGGGGGTTCATTCCTTGGCTGGCTCATTCGCCCGATCTAACCCCCCTTGACTTCTTCCGCTGGGGCTATGTTAAAAATGAAGTTTTTGTTCCATCAATGGTAACAACGTTGGAACATTTGAAGGCAAGGATACGTGAGGCTGTTAGAAAAGTCCAGTATGATATGCTACAAAATGTATGGAGGGAAAGAGGATACCGCTTTGATGTCTGTAAAGACACAAAAGGAACTCGTATTGAACTTCAATAGCTTGTAAATAAAACCTTTTGATTTCTTCTTTATTTGTATATCTTGCTTTTCGCTGTAGCTTTGTTAGTTTTTTCATAATAAATTTTTAAAATCGGGAAGATCATTTGTAATCACCCGGTATATAAAATATATATTTTACTTTCAAAGTATTAATTTTTTATTTGTGAAACGTTTTATAGTAATTTTATTTTTCATTTTAATGAAAAATTTATTAAGATTTTATACGCATCACATTTTTATTACTGTATTTCAGTTAAGTTTAAAATCAATTAGAAATTTTAAATATTACATATTATTTTATAGTCCGGTAGCACAGACCCTGATTTTACTGGAACCCTGCATTGTTTGTTATAAAGCAAATTTTTACATATTTTGAAAGCTTATACCACCCCATTCAAGAATCCATCGGGTGTACACCTGACCCCCGCTTGGCTTTTTCAATATGGCCGTCATTTTCCAAGATGGCCGGCGAAACTGAAAAATCCCATATCCTGGTCAATACTTGATGGATTTTGGTGATCTTGGTGTCATTTCTAGGGGTTTTTAGGAAGAATCGATCTGGAGGGGTTGCAGATACTTTGGGAGTCGTTTTGACCCACATTCGTCAATACTCAAGGTCATTGGAGGTCAAACGCCCCCCGAAATAAGGACTATCCCATATCCCGGGCAGTCTGGAGATATTTGGTGATTACTGTCGTTTTTATGGTTTTGGGCGAGACTGAGTAGTTCTATAGGGTTTAAAATGAAATCAGGATATTTTTTCCCATGGTAAGGTGAATTCCAATATGTCTAATTATTCCTCTTATTTTTTTCAGGTTGTTGAGATTATTGCTGAGGGTGCTACCCACCTGATGGTTTGATGACGTCTTGGTTGTGCTGATTCCAAAATTGTTTTTTGACTGCTGAATATGGAGAATATGCCAGATGAGCATTGTTTAGTTTTCATTTGCTGAGGATAAATTATTTCATTGCGATTTGTACTCTGAAGAATGGGTAAACAAAATTCTTATTTTTCAGGTTCTACGAAAGCTGCAGACGAATGTTTCTTCAAAGATTTCCTGCGTAGCTGTCCTGGAGGTCAGAAAGGTCTTTCAAATTGTGGGAGGATTCAGAAAATCGTAGAGAGCAGCGACATCAGAGGGCAGCCAGATGTTCGAGCGAGACTAGAGCCTCTCTTGGAAGATGGAGCAAAAATCCTTTGTTGTCACAAGAACTGTGTTTCCACTTATGTGTCCAAGCGGAATTTATCAGCATTCATGAAAAAGAGAGAATGTGATATCCCTACAGTGGAGCCAAAAAGACTACGTAGTGCTGTTCTCAGTGAAGGCCAAGTATATGACCCTAAAAAACAGTCTCTTTTTTTTTGAAAGTCAGTGAGTGTATATTACCGGGAGAAATATGACATCAAAGTTCCGGTGCAATACCGCATTCCAGCATCAAAGTTTATGACCGATAAGCTTGGTGATAAAAAACAAATTACAAAGATGTGTTGATAGAAAAGTGTAAACTGAAAAATGATGAGCAGGGACAAGTTGTACTCAGTAGGTTGTTGGGCATGAAAGGAGATTTACCGGCTGAAGAAGCCCGATACCATAAAAATTGTATGTCTACCTTTCATGTTGAGGTTGAGAGAGCTTGCGAGAGTAAGTCAAGGGTTGAACCTGAAAACTGCCCCTTCATTGCTTTGTGTGTAGAACTGTCGAAAGACAAAATGAAACCGTGGAATTCAATTGAAGTAGAGAAGCTTTACAAAGAGTTAGGTGGTGAGAAGTTGTCACGTAGGTTGCTCATTGTAAAAGTTAAAGATTACTTCAAAGACGAAATTGTAGACTTACATGGGGATGGTATCGCTACGTTGTTAGTTTTCAAAAACTATGCTGCCTCATACCTGAATATTGCAAAAGATTGTGAGGAATCTGTTGATATTGATGAGTGTGTGAAGAAGCTGGGCAAGCAAATCGCGAGTGAGTGCAAAAAGAACAAGGAAGAATTCACTTCTTATCGTACTCACATAGACAAATATATTGCTTCCGAACGTATGAGTGATGTTCTTATGCAATTGCTTACTCGTGTAAGTTCGAAATTCTCTGACTCCCTGCAATCCATAATGGATGGAAACATTGTAGCAAGTGTTGTTACAAATCAGCCTACTCCACTCCAAATAGCACTGGGTGTTCTCATAGGTAACCATAAGAAAATCATTAAAGAGTTGTACAAGTACAATGTAACTTGTTCTTATGATGAAGTGCGGCGTTTTATGCGCTCAGCTGCTGTTGTTCCTGACACAACCATGTCTTTTGATATTTGCCCCCAATAAATGGTTACCTAATGTGAATAACTGCATCAAAGTTGTCAATGCCAATCCCCCAGCTAGGTGTGAGCTTTGTTTTGCTTACGAGGTCATATCTTGTAGCTTTGCAACCTTCCATAGAATGCATGTGCCCTGCACTTCAGCATAAATTGTGGTTTATATCCGAATATCCATATCCATATAATGTGGGTTATGTCATTTAAGCATTATGATCAGGTTTTATCTACAGAAAAGATGTTAAGTGCTCAGCAGTTAGCTAGATTGTAGAAATTGTCACTGAAATAAAGCAAATACAGTGATGTCAACTGTGGCATTATCATATTTCAAGGCCAAACTTTAACCTCAAATGACCTTGACTTGACCCATGGAGTTGCAAAATGATATCCTATTGTTATCATGTGCCTATAGAACTACTCAGTCTCGCCCAAAACCATAAAAACGACAGTAAGATCACCAAAATATTTCCACGACTGCCCGGGATATGGGATATTCCTTATTTCGGGGGGCGTTTGACCGCCAATGACCTTGAATATTGACGAATGTGGGTCAAAACGACTCCCAAAGTATCTGCAACCCCTCCAGATCGATTCATCATCCTAAAAACCCCTAGAAATGACACCAAGCTCATCAAAATTCATCAAGTATTGACCAGGATATGGGATTTTTCAGTTTCGCCGGCCATCTTGGAAAATGGCGGCCATATTGAAAAAGCCAAGCGGGGGTCAGGTGTACACCCGATGGATTCTTTCAAAATATGTCAAGATTTGCTTTATAACAAACAATGAAGGGTTCCCACCCCGTGCAACCGGACTATTAGATTTTTTTTAGTTAAAATGTCAAGTTATGGCAAACTCATTTTTATTTTGTTTTTCGTTTACACGTGTATGCAAGAGTTTCTAAATGCTAAATTTTCCATCCGATTTATTATTATTATTATGCATTATACTGGAATTGACTCAATATTAAATTTTCCACTTGATGATGCTGGAATGCGCTTCATCTTATGAATATTTGATCATTGTCATTACTCAGAGCGTCTTTTCCAAATTTATAGTTTTTATACAGTTTTCGTAATACTCACTTTTAGAATCAGGAAAGGCAATGGGGGGTCCCAGACCCCCTGGCCCTCCTCCTTATGTACGCTAGTGACTCAGATTATTTTCAGAGTCATCGCAATAACATCCCTCAGCCTATAGCACATTCCACAAGCTAAGCAGTCATACGTTATAAAATACTAGCTGGTAACGTAGGTTATTTTCAGCGTTATCACAGCATCATCTATCAGGCTGCACCACATTCCATACACAATGTAGAATTGCCTAGTGTCAAATTTCGTTTCACTTCGGCATTCAGAGACCCCTTTCGCTAGTTTGAAACATTCACCTACATTATCAAGTGTTTTCCTACATGAAATAACCTTAGCATTTATTAGCGTGCTAGAAATTTTGTAAGCTAAACACATTGATCTAGTTAACACATTGATCTAGTTAAGTCTGTAACTTAGTTCTCTGAGCCCTGATTGAACAATTCATAATCTGTACCTCAGATTTTCTAGCCTATGATTAGTCAGTTCATAATAAGTAACCTAGTTTTTTGGTCCTTTATTGTAGATTTCATAATATATATTTCATTTTTCTGGTTCTTAATTGATCAATTCAAAAGAATATTATGGCAGCGTTGCAAAGAGGAAGCCCCCTATGAATACACCTTGCAATATTGTCCGTTGGAAGCAATGTGCAGCACAGAGGCTAACAAATACATTTGCCTTCTGGAACATTGTTACCGTTTCATATGAGTCAAGATTAGCCCTACTCTCAGGCGGCGATCGTGTGTGGGTGTTTCCCGTGCATCTGAAAGTGGCATGATAGGCAGGGTATCCAGTGTCTTCCATGGCGGAGAAAGCTGAATATATGATGTATAGCATATTCAAAATATTAAATATGCCTTTGTTATAAATTTTCAGCCAAAGCGTTGTGTTTTATTAGCGAATAAACATTTAATGTTCTTGTCAAGCGTGTAGAATTCTCAAAAGCAAAATGTTTATCACATGTAAGAAGCATATCGAGTAATAAAACATCCTTTTATGTAAATAATAACCATTGAATAAATAAAACGAACGTCCTTCTGCACGTACGAATATTATTGGATCAATGAAAGAAAGCCACCCCCAGCCTTCTTTAGTTAGCTTTATAAGAAGGCTAACTAACGAAAATATAACGACCTACCTAACCAATCGTCAAGGGCGTACAGTTGACCTAACGATTGGTTAGGTTAGGTCGTGATATTTTCGTTAGTTAGCCTTATGAAGCTAACTAAAGAAGGCTGGGGGTAGCTTTCTTTCATTGATCCGTATTATTTTTAACATAAAGATAACTAAATTGGTAAAGTTCAAGCTTTTCCGTTAATTTTGAACATTTTGCAGCAAAATTAAAGATGCTCCATCAGCCATACTCGCTGCCTTGCTTTTGTTCGTTATCCCATCTAAACTGAACTTCTGGCCGTCTTCAAAATTTAAAGGTATTTCATCGCTAAATCCAGGATTATATTCTTTACTTAGTACAGAAACTTACCAATAATGATTATTTATTTGTACATCTTTTACTTGAACTTGGTCAAAGTATTTTCGCATGGGATACTGTATATATATATATATATATATATATATATATATATATACACAAACTCAGAATGGTTCCCTGAGAACATTATATGTTAAACACAGACCGTGCATGGAACAAGGAACTCTTCTGGGAAAATTAAATCCACTATAGTCCGAATAAGTAATGGTAAATGACAAATACCATAGTTTTTTTCCTTTTTCATGATTTAGCCCGACGTGGGCAACGGGTCTCTCGCAAAGAGATCCCATAAATATAGCTTCCCTCACCAGCTATCTGCAAAGCAGACAGGATCCAGCTTTGGGACGTGGATCTAGGGTTTAAAGCAAGCCTAGATCCCTACACTCAGAACCTCTATATAAGTAAAAGACTCGTTGCATTCACGTCGTGTTGAATAAATCAAAGAAAAAGGGGGTAACTATTGTATTTTTAGCCAAAAAAACCAAAACTTAAACCTCAACCGGGACATTGAGCGTCCACTTTTCAAGGCACGAAACACGTCCGTTTAGTATACACAAACTCAGAATGGTTCCCTGAGAACATTATATGTTAAACACAGACCGTGCATGGAACAAGGAACTCTTCTGGGAAAATTAAATCCACTATAGTCCGAATAAGTAATGGTAAATGACAAATACCATAGTTTTTCCTTTTCATGATTTTAGCCCGACGTGGGCAACGGGTCTCTCGCAAAGAGATCCCATAAATATAGCTTCCCTCACCAGCTATCTGCAAAGCAGACAGGATCCACGTCCCAAAGCTGGATCCTGTCTGCTTTGCAGATAGCTGGTGAGGGAAGCTATTTATGGGATCTCTTTGCGAGAGACCCGTTGCCCACGTCGGGCTAAAATCATGAAAAAGGAAAAAAAACTATGGTATTTGTCATTTACCATTACTTATTCGGACTATAGTGGATTTAATTTTCCCAGAAGAGTTCCTTGTTCCATGCACGGTCTGTGTTTAACATATAATGTTCTCAGGGAACCATTCTGAGTTTGTGTATACTAAACGGACGTGTTTCGTGCCTTGAAAAGTGGACGCTCAATGTCCCGGTTGAGGTTTAAGTTGTTTTTTTTTGGCTAAAAATACAATAGTTACCCCCTTTTCTTTGATTTATTCAACACGACGTGAATGCAACGAGTCTTTTACTTATATAGAGGTTCTGAGTGTAGGGATCTAGGCTTGCTTTAAACCCTAGATCCACGTCCCAAAGCTGGATCCTGTCTGCTTTGCAGATAGCTGGTGAGGGAAGCTATATTTATGGGATCTCTTTGCGAGAGACCCGTTGCCCACGTCGGGCTAAAATCATGAAAAAGGGAAAAAAAACTATGGTATTTGTCATTTACCATTACTTATTCGGACTATAGTGGATTTAATTTTCCCAGAAGAGTTCCTTGTTCCATGCACGGTCTGTGTTTAACATATATATATATATATATACAGTGTGTGTATATATATGGTTACAGTTGGGTTGAGTGGAGGCAGTAGCTCACTGTACCATTTGGTAAGTCACTAATTCCTTTAATAAATAATTAATTAGTTTGGAGGACCAGAAACTGACACAGAACTGAGGTTATACTAATGAGGTCCATCGCTCTAATTTCTGGATTATTGTTAACCAGTACCATTGGAAGTCGAACCTCCGACCTCATGTCTTCATTTCGCTTACAGGGAAACGGTGTTAGCCACTGAGTTACGGTCACTAGTTGTAAACTCCGTTGATCATTCGTTAAATATAATTGCAGATGGTCCATCTCAAAATTGTCTCAACTGGGAAATTGTTCATGAGAAGCTTCCGTGGGGCATTGTTTTACTTCTTGGGGGAGGATTCGCCATGGCCAAGGCATCCAACGATTCTGGTCTGTCCATTTTCTTGGGAGAAAAGTTAAGAGGACTCGACTCTTTTCCTGTTTCGGTGAGCGTTTTCATCCTTTCTGTGATGACGGCAATGACAACAGAAGTAGCGTCGAACACAGCCACAGCGTCTATCATTATGCCCATTTTAAAGGAATTAGTAAGTGGGATCAGATTTAACTTTGCTATACAGGATACTCATACTTATCTATATAACTAATAACTATACACGAAATACTGATATATAATCTGTTACTCATCTTTTCATTTCTTATCCGCACTATCAAGTTTAATCTCAAAATTAGTAAATGTCTTTTCATTCATTACTTCTTTTATTGTTTGTTTTTAATTTTTTTGTAATATAAAAGCTTTTATAGTTAATTATTAAAAAAATGTTTTGCTTTTGAGGCTCTTGGAATATGCGTTAATCCGTTGTACTTGATGCTACCTGCTGCAGTATGCTGTTCTTACGCCTTTATGCTGCCTGTGGCAACAGCCCCGAATGCTATAGTTTTTGGGGCATCTGGAATGAATACCAAAGATATGGTAAGTCTCTTAAGGAACATAATTTTAAATTATGTATTTCAAGTAATTTCCAAGTAATAGATGCTCTTTTTGTGGAGGAGCTTCGGTTCATTCAGATTTGAGGAGTTTTCAAATTGAACTTTTTTTTTTTAGTGAATATGCTCGTGATTAGTTTCTATTGTTTTCATTGGTTCTACTGTTACACTTCATCCTTTGTACTGCAGCCTTTAAGACTGCTGTGATCACAGAGTTCAATAACAGTTAAGAGAGTGATTGAGGTTAATCCCTCTGGCGAATAAACAAAATTAATTGTTTAAAGATGCTATCCACAGATAGAACTCAGGTTTACCAACAGTTTTAAAATTTCATTTTTCTTTGAATTCAAGGCTTTTATTCTAAAAGAGATAAAATCTCTTGTTATTTACAAATATACATATCACAGCTTCAAGCCATCGTATATCAGGAGCACACGGCTCCAATTCATCCTGCGGAGAGACCAACACCAAGAAATTTCTACAAGATACGGTGTTCCTATAGCTACTCCTCCTCCGTTCCAAATAAGACCACATTATCACAAAAACAACTACCCAATAATAATAATAATAATAATAATAATAATTGAGGAGGCCAAGAAACTGGCACAGCGTTCAGGCCAACTCATGCGGCCCATTTCCCTAACCCTCTTCCGAAAAGTTTGTACTGAAAATGCAATATGTTAGTGACGGCACTTGTCTTGCTTTTCATTATACTCGTAAATACAGTATATAAATTCTTATATGTTTGCAAACATTCCAAAAGGTCGTTCTTGCTTGATTTTTTTTCTTTTTACCCAGAGTTTCCTGCGATTATATCACTAAAATTGCTTAAAAACGATATTTCTTGTACCACGCAATTTCCAAACTTTATTTTGCGTATCCTTCCTCTTTTCATTCATTTCTTAATATTAAACTTATTCACTTGGCTTCTGCTTCAAAAACGGTGTAGTATTTTTCTCCATATTGGTAAACAATCATGAACCGATTTCATATTTTGAGTGATCAAGATGGCAATGATATTCGTGTATAAACAGAAGCGATAACATGTCATTCATTTCCTTCTTTTATGCATGCGACGTCGTAAGACTTTGTCGCACATTGTCATGTTTCAGCGACGTCGCAAAAATTTGTCGCACATTGTCACGTTTCAGCATTTGAATTTCTGATTCATTTACCAAATTCGCTTTGCGTGAAAATCGGTATTTTCAGCGCTTCTTCTGATACTAAAATCTTCCCCTTCATTACCATCGGTGTATCAGTAATTTTTTTTTCCTTTGCAGATAAAAGCAGGATTTGTGATGAACATTCTTTGCATAATTGTTATCAGTATTATGATAAATACACTTGGCATCGCTATGTTTAACTTTAGAGAAATGCCGGAATGGGTCAACTCCACTTCCACAGGCTGCACGCAAAATCTTACTTCCGTTTGAGGTTCAGTGAGAAAAATCTTTACTTTCAGAATAATAACAATATTCAGAAGTGACTCGAAGCTGGAATTTTTACATAAAAATGTATTATAATGTTTTGCTTGGAGGGAGAGCAGAGTACCTGACTTCCATTTTAATTATCTCTGCTACAGACTACTTTACTTAAATAATAATGTGATTATTCGGGCTCTTGGATGTTACATAGAAAAAACTTTGCATAAAGTATCTTCTAAAGAGTTTAAAAATATTATATTTTTTAATTTCGTTTTCTGTGGTACCATATTACATACGTCAACACAATATGAACACAATATTCATCGTTTGAGTTCTGAGAAAAAGTGGATGCTGTTCTTCAAGCAAAGCGAAATATTACTAATACAGAGAGAATAATATTAAATTCCGTGACGATACAGTCTAAATCAATGGTTCCTAACCTTTTTTGTATAGTTACTCAAAACTCAATTCTAATCCAACTCCATTACCACAATTATTAGAAAGTATAGCTGCTATAGTACCTGTTGCGTGGCCCCGACTTTATTTACTTTATTTTTACTACAATATTACTTTTTATAACTTCTGGATTGCGTGTCATTACCCCACAAAATAGTTCTCATTACCCCAGTGGGGTAACTTACCCCTAGGTTGGGAACCACTGGTCTAAATAAAACTAAAATTACGGAATATATTATTATGGTTTTGTGTACAAAAAAAATAGTGGCATTTGAATTTATATTTGATATTATATATACAAAAATGTCTTATAACGGAATCACACACACACACACACACACACACACAGAGTTATACACTGCATATATTTAGTGCTTTCTGCTTTATTGCAACCTTTCACCTACTACTATTTTTAGCCGGACTAATTCTTTTATATATATATATATATATATATATATATATATATATATATATATATACACACACAGACACAGTATTTGGTAATGAAGGTACTTGTAGGTTATCTCACCCCCACCAATTTTGAGAGAATATTTTCGTTAAAACTAACGAAAATATGGGACTAGTATGTTTCATGGACTGCTCTCGATTTTCCTACAAAATTGCAAACAAGGACAGTCGATGACCCTGATTTTGTTTCTGCAATCGGTTTTTTTGAGAAACCTAACATAACCTAGAAAAATGTACACTAGAAAAATGTATTTTTTACTAAAAAAGTGCATAACTTAACATGTTATTACAACTTAACATGTTATTATATTATCATTTGTATAATTTAGGTCTCGGGGTACGGGGGCGGAGCCCCGTAAAGATCACGCATCACGAATTATCGGTATAGGGTTCACTTTGTGATGCGTGATCTTTACGGGTGCTCCGCCCCCGTACCCCCGAGACCTAAATTATACAAATGATAACACTGGGGAACAAATTTCAAATTTTTGTCTATTGAATTAGATTTGACAGTTACTTCTAGGTAATTTGGGTGCGCTGAGCACGAATTTTTACTCGGTTTTGCTCTATCAGGTCCTGATTTTGCTCAACACCCCTCCTCTTTCGTCGTATTCATAAAAAGGTTTTTTTCTCAATACTCGCTAAGTCTTTTTGCAGTTACACATTATGCAACTAGGTTTTTATCTAGGTATTTGTACCTATTGTTATGGTATTGTTGTATTATGTATATTTTTATATGTAACACCCTAAAAATATTTTTAATTTTGTCATTTTTAACCCATTTTAATATTAGTAAATTAAGCTAAAAATATCATAGAATTCTAAAATTTTCTCGAGCGTTCCTGTTCTCTGTAGAGTATTCTAGAGGGACAACTAAAATATATAAAAGCGACTCGTTTCCAGAGTTAATCAGTCAATTCAATCAGTCAGTCAGTCAGTCAGTCAGTTGAGTTAGTTAATTAAGTTTGGGCATTAACATAATTTTGAATTGGCATATGATTTAGTGAGTAATTTTGTCATCGTGATTTAATATAGTTGATTTAATTAGACGTAATTTATATTGTATCTACTCATCCGTGTTTCTAGTTTAATTTCATAGATTGTAAGTACCTATTTCATAATAAGTACCTATTTAAACTAATTTTTGTGTTTATATTTCAGATTTTCTTAAATTTATATGAATTAAGGGCTTTAAATACCTTTACAAATTGGCAGAACAATCAAGCAATATGTCATCAAGCACTAGAAAGTTCAAATGCAAAAACAACCCTGATTCCTTGTGTTATATATGTGGAAATTTTACACTTCCACATCAACGAGCAAATATAACTGACTTCGTAAAAAGAGCTTACTTAGCTTATTTTGGCATAAAACTGGGGGACCAAGATAAATCGTGGGCTCCACATAAAGCCTGCACTATATGCGTTGAAAGACTGCGACATTGGACGAAGGGTTCGGATTCAAAAATACCTTTTGGAGTTCCGATGGTAAGTTTATGATTTCATAAAACTACGTAATTTAATCACTAGTATACTGTAACTTACCTAAATGTAATTGTAACTTAGGTACATAAACAAAAATTTACAGAAAATGTTTATAAGAATCTCAAATATTGCATAAGGTTGAAACACATAGAAATGTTAAATGTTTGGGTGATAACTTTTGATAAAATTCATAAAAACAAGTCTCTCGTCGCTTTTGTTAACGCTTTACAATTTTTTTTCCATATCAGGTGTGGCGAGAGCCTACTAACCACGAGACCGATTGCTACCTTTGCTTTGTCAAGACTTCGGGCTTCACTAAGAAAAATAAACATTGTATCGAGTACCCAAATTTCGACACCGCGATACGACCTGTGCTACATTCAAATGAGATCCCCATTCCAAAATTTAAGGGTCTGCCAACTCAAGAATTAGTTGAAGATGTTCCTGAAAATATTGTTATGCACTTTGAGGAGTCAGACACCGATTTTGACCCCAGCGTATTTGAAAGTCAAAACGATCCGCAAAAGTTTAACCAGGCCGAGTTGAATGATCTTGTAACGGATCTAAATTTGCCAAAAAAGGCTGCGGAAATTTTAGCTTCAAGACTTAAAGAGAAAAACTTGCTTACTTCAAACACATACATTTCATTTTACAGAAAAAGAGAAGAAGAACTTGTTAAATATTTTAGAACAGAGGATAGTTTAGTATATTGCTGCGACATAGTTGGTTTGTTAAAGAAGGGGGGTTGAGTCTTACGATGCAAATGATTGGCGCTTGTTTTTAGACAGTTCGAAAAGAAGTCTTAAGTGGTGTTGTTGCATAATGGCAATCTATACGGCTCGATACCGATTGGGCACTCAACAAAATTAAAAGAAAAGTATGAACATATAGAAAAGGTTTTAAATCTTATCAAATATAGGGAGCACGAGTGGATCATATGTGTTGACTTAAAAATGGTTAATTTTCTGCTAGGACAACAAGGAGGGTATACTAAATATCCCTGCTTCCTTTGGCTTATGGGACAGCAGAGCCAAGGAAGAACATTATTTCAAACAAATCTGGCCAGCACGAACATCACTTACTGTCGGAGAAAAAAACGTAATTAATCCACCTTTAGTGAGCAGAGATAAAATCATATTTCCTCCTCTGCATATAAAACTAGGCCTCATTAAACAATATGTAAAAGCTTTAGATACGAACGGCGAGTGTTTCAAATACATAACTTCAAAATTTCCAAGTTTAAGTTATGAAAAAATCAAGGCGGGAATTTTCGACGGTCCACAAATAAGAACAATGATTAAAGACAGCAATTTTCCTAATGTCATGAATGAACGCGAAAAAAATGGCTGGTTCTCATTCGTGGACTTGATAGAAAACTTTTTAGCAATTATAGGGCAGATAACTACGAAGAAATTGTAAAAAAACTTTTAAGGGACTACAAAGAGTTAGGTTGCAATATGAGCATAAAAATGCATTTTTTGAATAGCCATCTTGACCAATTTCCAAGTAATTTAGGTGATGTAAGTGACGAACAAGGGGAGAGATTCCACCAAGATATCAAAATTATGGAGGAACGGTACCAAGGCCGCTGGGATTCCCACATGATGGCTGATTACTGCTGGTGCTTGAAAAGAGACCTGCCATCAACAAGCAAATACGCTAGAAAGTCTTACAAAAGAAAATTTTTGCCACAGTGAAAGCTTCATATCTGTTTGTTTTTTATTTTAAGTCATTTCTATCGTTATAATGTAATTTTACTGTAGTTTGAACTGCTTGTATTCATGAAACTTGAAAAAAAAATTTAACACATGACTTAATTTTTTAGTCCTAATTTGAAAAATCTGGAAAATGGCACATAGGCTGTCGACAAGAATCAGGACCTGATAGAGCCAAACCGAGTTGAAATTCGTATTCAGCGCACCCAAATTACCTAGAATCAAGTGTCAGATATCATTCAATAAAATACGTGTTGCCCAGTGTAATGTAATAACATGTTAAGTTATGCCCTTTTTTAGTAAAAAATACATTTTTCTAGTATACATTTTTCTAGGTTAGGTTAGGTCAGGTTAGGTTAGGGGTGCTACTATAGCGTGATTCCTACCTCGATTCGGCGGTCTACCTTTTAATTATAGCTTCTTACCTTGTTTACTAATTGCTTGTTTACATTCCAATGTCCATCACCCTTGACGATTGGTTAGGTTTAGTCATGATATTTTCGTTAGTTTTAACGAAAATATCGTGACTAAACCTAACCAATCGTAGGTAGACCACATACAATAGTAGCACCGAAACTATTTTTTAAATAAATAAAATTGAATAATAAATAGCATTTTATATTTATTATATTTTCATTTATACCTTGGATAGGAATCACACTCTACAGTACTGTAGTTTCGAACCAAAACGGGTAGGAATCACCCTATAGTATCGAAGTCACCGGTAGGAATCACGCTATAGTAGCACCAGGTTAGGTTAGGTTTCTCAAAAAAACCGATTGCAGAAACAAAATCAGGGACATCGACTGCCCTTGTTTGCAACTTTGTAGGAAAATCGAGAGCAGCCCATGAAACATACTAGGTTCGAAAATATCACGACTTAACCTAACCAATTATCAAGGGCGTACAGTTGATCTATTATTAATTATAACATTATTTGTTTCTGGAATAGTATTTACTATTTACTAATAGATCAACTGTACGCCCTTGATAATTGGTTAGGTTAAGTCGTGATATTTTCGTTAGTTTTAACGAAAATATTCTGTCAAAATTGGTGGGGGGAGATAACCTACAAGTACCGTAATGAATACTGATATGTCGGTTTTACTTGAAAATTAATATTATTTCATTTTGAAACCCAAGCTTGCCTAATGTTCAATCAATTTTATACTAAATTCGCAAGATCTTCAGGTTTTCTTACACTTTAGTAATGTTTTCCTACACATTCCAATACATTTTTTGGAGCTATTGAAGAATAGGGACCCCAGCCTTCTTTAGTTAAGCTTATAAGGCTAACTAACGAAAATATCACGACCTAACCTAACCAATCGTTAGGTTAACTGTCCGCCCTTGACGATTGGTTAGGTTAAGTCATGATATTTTCGTTAATTAGCCTTATAAAGCTAACTAAAGAAGGCTGGGGTCCCTATTCTTCAATAGCTCCCATTTTTTATATAATGTTCATGTTTTTATTAACTGATGTTTGTTTTTTCTTTTATGAATTTATCAATTTATACTTAATTTTAATTTTATGAACATCCCATGAATAATTTACAAATTGCAATATTTTCTATTGCAGAAGAATAAACAATTGTTTGTTTGTTTGTTTGTTTAAAATATATTAATTATTCATCAGCCTATAATTAGTGTGGATTGGTTTACCAACAAGCAGGTTAACCTTCAGTAGCCTACCCAATCTCCAGACCTAAACTCCAATCGAATATATTTGGCCAGTTTTGAGTAAAAGTTTCGGATCACCTGAAGATCAGGGCCCCCAGCCTTCGTTAGTTAGCCTTATAAGGTTAACTAACGAAAATATCACGACTTACCCTAACCAATCGTTAGGCCAACTGTACGCCCTTGACGAGTGGTTAGGTTAAGTCGTGATATTTTCGTTAGTTAGCCTTATAAAGCTAACTAAAGAAGGCTGGGGGTCCTGATCTTCAGGTGAGCCAAAGTTTCATGAGTGACACATATCGATCAAGGTCAGAGGTCCAAACAAAAATAAAAGAGCAAAAACAGAATTGTCGCGTGCAACAACACCTTATGGGCAGCATATCTCAAAGGGTTTCAAGCTTAATGAAAACTCAGAGAATGTCTATTACCGTAATGTAATATATAGTTGTAATACTTTGCATAGAAATGACTCTGAAACCAGCGACAACCCACATCAATTACTTTATTTACAAGATGGCCACAAAGTCCCTTTGCATGAAAAACAAGGGCACCATACAGATATCTGATATGCTATAATTTCACTGCAAAGGAACTTTGTGGCCACTCTATATTTAATGATGCAAGTGGACTGGTCTGAGCCGACTTCAAAAGAAATGGTTCGGACCGTTTCGGACAGCTATTTTTCAATCTTTACAAGTATATAATGTGAATTTTAGCCAAACTACTCGTTTGTCTTAAAATGTATTACGAATGACGCTCAAATAACACGTTTCTGACACAATTTGTGACTTAACTGTGTATAATGAGCAAACCTATTTTTAAAGCTATCTAACATAAATTTTGGATCACTTTAACATATTGCTTCCCAGTGTATATCACTTTATTAAAGCGAACATTTTTTATCGTACTCCTTATCCTAAATATTGGGAAGCAGTATGTTAAAGTGATTAACACTGGGAAGCAATATGTTAAAGTGATATACACTGGGAAGCAATATGTTAAAGTGATCCAAAATTTATGTTAGATAGCTTTAAAAATAGGTTTGCTCATTATACACAGTTGTCACAAATTGTGTCAGAAACGTGTTATTTGAGCGTCATTCGTAATACATTTTAAGACAAACGAGTAAAGGCATAAAAAGTAAATCATAACATGTAAAAATATTAGACTGAAAGAAAATCTATTAGAATTGTTGCGCTATATGGTCACACAAAGTAAAACATGGATTTCGCAAGAATCGGTCACGCCACATCATTTGCTACAAGTATGAGTTGAGTAGCTCCTTTTTGCATCCTTTCATTTTCTTTATATATTTAATGTAGGTTGACTGAATGCCCGGTTAGGTCAACTGAATGCCAGGTTAGGTCAACTGAATGCCCGGTTAGGTCAACTGAATGCCAGGTTAGGTCAACTGAATGCCCGGTTAGGTCAACTGTACGCCCTTGACGATTGGTTAGGTTGTGATATTTTCGTTAAAACTAACGAAAATATCACGACTTAACCTAACCAATCATCAAGGGCGTACAGTTGACCTAACCAGGCATTCAGTTGACCTAACCGGGCATTCAGTTAACCGACATTAAATATATAAAGAATGCCCGGTTAGGCATTTATAGCTTTGTTTACGGTCGGTAGGTTATCTCCTAGATTACCAAGCCCTTTCTAACCAACCAACCTTTCTCTTTTTAACATATTGCTTCCCAGTGTTAATCACTTTAACATATTGCTTCCCAGGAGGGATCACTTGAACATATTGCTTCCCGAATGCTTTGGGAAGCAATATGTTAAAGTGATCCTAAATTTTAATATCTATAAAATGCATTTAATTCCAAATAATAACAAAATCACATTCTATGATAATAAAAACCTACTCTAATAGACAGAGTTTATTTCCACAACAGTTTCGATGCCCACTGGCATCCTCTTCGGGTGGATACAGAAAAACGAATGAACCAAAAACAAGAGGGAAAACAGTCCAGAGACCTTTAAGAAATTCGCACCTAGATTAGATCCCGTTATCCCGACACTGGAAGGGTATTTTTATTAAAGGGACCCGCTTATAAGTACATTCGCATAAATTTAAAACTATCTTCTTGTTCTATTCATATAGATTCTATTATTTTACATAATTATCACATTTATTATTAAATTTGTTACATTTAATATTGTATTATTATTTATTACAGAAATTATAAATTTATTATTACATTGATTATTACATTGTTGTTTATTATAAAAAAATTATAAACTGAAAAACGAATGAAAGAAGGGCGAGGAGGAAACAATCAAGAGACCGTTACGGATAGATTAGGTCCCGTTCTTCCGACACTGGAAGGGCACTTTTTTTTTATTAAAGGGACTCGCTTATAAGTACATTCGCATAAATTTAAAACTATATACTTGTTCTGTACATACAGATTCTATTATTTTTTTTTACATAATTATTACATTTATTATTCAATCTATTACATTTAATATTGCATTATTATTTATTACAGAAATCATAAATTTATTATTACATTGATTATTACATTGTTATTTATTATACAGAAATTGTTCTCCCGACACCGGAAGGGCATTTTTTATTACAGGGTCCCGCTTATAAGTACATACGCACAAATTAAAACTATCTTCTTGTTCCATACCGATTCTACTATTTTGACATAATTACTGCATTTATTATTGCATTTACATTTTTTTTAACATTTATTATTATTACCTTTACACTAATTACACTTATGTTAGAACCCGTTCCCCCGACTCCGTAAGGGATTTTTTGACCAAGAATCTCATTAAAGGGTCTAACTTATAGGTACCCTCGCATAAATTAAAATTATCTTCTTGTTCTATACACACAGATTCTATTATTTTCCTTTTGACATAATTATTACATTTATAAAGTACTTTAGGATCATGTCAAGAATAGCGAACCCAACACCTGCAGGGTTCGCTATTCTTGACAAGGGAATTTTTGGGTTCGCTATTCTTGACATGATAAAATTGGGTTCGCTATTCTTGACATGATAAAATTGGGTTCGCTATTCTTGACATGGGAAGTCCTCAAGGACGTTTTCATAACTTCAGACGGTAGGTTTATGTTTCCCAATTTTAAGTAATTAGTTAAGGACGTATTAAATGCTTTTATATTAGTCTTTTTTTATTTAACCAAACTAGGACGACTTAATCTAACCAATCGTCAATGCCGTACAGTATAAAGAATCCTCTTCTCTTAATATATAAAAATAAATAAATAAAAAATTTATTGTTTTTTATTTATTTTTTTAGGTTAATTGTACGCCCTTGACGATTGGTTAGGTTAAGTCGTGATAGTTTGGTTAATTTTTGCTATTCTTGACATGGGAACTTTTGGGTTCGCTATTCTTGACAAGGGAATTTTTGGGTTCGCTATTCTTGACATGGTAAAATTGGGTTCGCTATTCTTGACATGATCGGTACTTTACTTGATTCCCAATCTATAGCATGATTATTTCGGCTGGCGTGATAAAAAATAGCACAAAAATATTACGACTTAACCTAACCACTCGTCAATTTATATATATAAATTGACGATTGGTTAGGTTAAGTCGTACATTTTCGTTAGTTTTAACGTTTTATTTGATGGATTCATTTAAAAAATGTCTCCTAAAGATCCTAGTGTCGTAGTTATGGGGACGTAAACTACTCTTGCTCCCTAATTTGTGTAATAGATTGCCAGCCACTATAGTTCAAAGTAATTCGGTCGAGTCCTTTAAAAAGAGAATAGATGCTTATCTTGCCTTAAACTCCTAGTTGAAAACATTGTGCTGACGCATAAAAGTATTGGAGGGTCTTCGCTGGGATTCCCTCCTCTTTACTTTAAAATTTTCACTTTATCTTTATATTTCTTTCTTTCCTTTCAATGTCCTTTCTTTGCTTTGTTTTAAAACTTTCACTTCTCTTTAAATTTTTCAAACGTCCTTCTTAAACAGCCTCGTAGAGAACAGCCGGTCTGTTAATGTTTGGTGTCCTTTGTCTGCCTTTATATATATTGTGAAAACGTGTTCGAAATAATTTTAGTGAGCATAAAATTACGTAATGAACGTAATAATATGTGTGTATTTTTTTTAAATTAACATAAAGAGTATGTGAAACTATTTGCTTTGTTCAGGATAATTTTTAGAGAAGTTACGTCAAAAACATTTTCGAGCGTGTTCTTATGATTGCAAATTGACTTGTTGCCTCAATCGAATGCAGATAAGGATAACTTCCTTTTAATTTATTATTCTTACTCATGCGTCAAGCAGGATACATACTGTACATACATATATACACATGGTATTTATATATATATATATATATATATATATATATATATATATATATATATATATATATATATATATATTTAGGAGAAATCCAATGACAAGGAGAAATGTAAATGCCATGAAAAGTCTTCTTTATTGCGCAACGTTTCGAGCAATACGCTCATCTTCAGGCTGTTTAATAACAATGTGAAATTAAAATCAATATTGAATGAAAAACAAACAGAAATTTCTATAACCTATTCGTAAAGACAAATTTTAAAAGACTGAGAAAAGAGGGTTAAGTTCTAAGTTATACAGATTTACATATAAAAATTAAGAAGTTATTTTTAAATACATGTAGTAAATGTGAAATTAATACACTGGAAAAATTACCAATAGTACACTGGAACAATGGAGCTATCTACCTTACACAGCAGTATCCGAGGCCGACTAATTTGAGCAGAGGAAACGGGAACGAAGGATGGCGAGGGAGATAGGGGAAGGAGGGATTATAAGGAATTGGGGAAGGAGGAGGGATCATAGCAAATTGAGAGGGACGGACGATGAGTCAACATTCAGACTAGGGGACAATGCTTTAATGAAACATATTTTTAAGAAGAAATGAGGATAATAAAAGCTCAGCTTGCCCTTCTAACAAGGAGAGACAGAACGCCGCAAACATATGCACCACAACATTACGCACATCACCCTCCTATTCAACACCACCCACCAATAATACAACAACAGTGGTATCACGGGCCGCAACCCCAATACTCCCAAACGCAACGGCCCAACCAATAACACCAAACAGGAGCTGACATCGACCAGGAAACGACCATCATTTAGGAGAATCGAACATGTATTATACATAAATAATTATACATAAATATACATAAATAATACACAATAAATAATACATAATACATAAATATACATAAATAATACATAAATTATACATAAATAATTACCAATAGTACACTGGAACAATGGAGCTATCTACCTTACACAGCAGTATCCGAGGCCGACTAATTTGAGCAGAGGAAACGGGAACGAAGGATGGCGAGGGAGATAGGGGAAGGAGGGATTATAAGGAATTGGGGAAGGAGGAGGGATCATAGCAAATTGAGAGGGACGGACGATGAGTCAACATTCAGACTAGGGGACAATGCTGTAATGAAACATATTTTTAAGAAGAAATGAGGATAATAAAAGCTCAGCTTGCCCTTCTAACAAGGAGAGACAGAACGCCGCAAACATATGCACCACAACATTACGCACATCACCCTCCTATTCAACACCACCCACCAATAATACAACAACAGTGGTATCACGGGCCGCAACCCCAATACTCCCAAACGCAACGGCCCAACCAATAACACCAAACAGGAGCTGACATCGACCAGGAAACGACCATCATTTAGGAGAATCGAACATGTATTATACATAAATAATTATACATAAATATACATAAATAATACACAATAAATAATACATAATACATAAATATACATAAATAATACATAAATTATACATAAATAATTATACATAAATATACAAGGCCTCTATACGGACCATGCAGACTGCAAATTACAATACTTGCAAAATTTAGCTACGGAAACCAGCATAGATATCATATGTCTAACGGAAACACACTTACATAAGTGCGAAAAAGGCTGTGAAAACTGCATCGAGAATACTGAAATAGCATTGTTGGACTACAACATATACAGAGCAGATAGAGTGGCTAGACCAGGAGGAGGGTGTTGTATCTACGTGAAAAACACTTACACATGTGAAGTGAGAGTAAAGAAATCAAACAGCACAGTTGAAGTTATTATATTAGATGTAAAAGAACTGAAACTAACCATTATGAACATCTACAGACCACCAAACACCACAAAAAGTGAATTCCAATTTGCTACAAATGAAGTAGAAAACATATTAAAATTACTTGAAACTCCAGCAACAAATATTCTAATTTTCGGAGATTTTAATTTCCCATTCATATCATGGAAGAAAAATGACGAAGTTACGTATGTTGAGAAATTTCATGGCAACATTACTAAAGATGACAGAACCCAAGCAACAATGCTATTAGATATTATGGAACATTACGCCCTTACCAAGGAAATCGGTGAAGCCACGAGAAAGGAGAACGTTTTGGATTTAATCTGGACAAATAACAACGAGATAATAATAAATAAAAATGTAACGCACACAAAGTTCTCCGACCATAACCTCATCGATATACAATTGAAGTTAGCACCCAGAGGTCCGAAAACGCATCCTAGAGGGGCAGATGGAATATTTGAAGGCTTAAACATAAATTCAAAGAAAGTAAGTTGGGAAAACGTAAATAAAGATTTAAAGGAGGTAAATTGGGAATTGCTACTACACGAGAAGACTCCACAAGAAATACTATGTATAATAGAGACGGAAACCAAACCTATAATACTGAAACATATTCCAGAGAGACAGGAAAGAAAACGTAGCAAGCTCGAGAGGAAAATCAGGATTCTATTCAGGCAACGAAGACAAACCGTAAAACATCTCCACAGATGCAGAACTGATGCAAAGAGACTCAAACTAGAGAGGAGACTTGGCGAAATAGAAATGGACCTAAAGCAAACATTCATACATAAGACAAACGAGGAGGAAAACAAGGTAGCAGAAAACAAAAAATAACCCAAAATACTTCTACACTTTTGCGAAAAGGAAAATGCAGTGTAAGGAGAGTATTGGACCGTTGATAGACGGGGAGGCCGAATACACAAATGACCCGGAAGAAATAAGTGAACTGCTTAGGGAACAATTTAAATCTGTTTAGCACCCATAAGTCCGAGATGGAAGTGGAAAACCCAGACGAGTTTTCGACATTGATACAGATCAACCAAGAACAAATCCCGGCACAAACCTATTAATTGACTTCGAGTTCACGGAAGGAGATGTAATTACAGCCTTATCACAGATGCGAGACAATTCAGCGCCAAGGCTAGACACATGGAGTGCCACATTTCTGAAGAAATGCAAAGAGAGTATTGCAAAACCGCTATATTTACTATGGAGGAAATCACTCGACACAGGACAAATTCCACTCCCCTTAAAGAACGCGAACATTGCACCCCTATTTAAAGGTGGTAACAGAGCAATGCCCAAAAATTATCGGCCAGTGGCTCTCACCTCACACCTTATAAAGTGTTTTGAACGCATAATTAGAGGCAAAACTACCTACTACCTACAAGAAAAAGACTTATACAACCCAAATCAACATGGCTTCAGGGCGGGTAGATCATGCCTGTCACAGCTACTAGAGCACCAGGAGAAAATATTAGGAACATTGTGTCGAGGAAAAAACATTGATGTAATATATACTGACTTTGCTAAAGCCTTCGATAAATGTGACCATGGAATCATAGCACACAAACTTAAGGATACAGGAATTACTGGAAAGCTAGGAAGGTGGATATTTAATTTCTTGACGCAAAGAGTGGTGGTAAACGGAGTTAAATCGGAAGTCTCGGAAGTCGTGCGCTCTGTCCCATAAGGGACAGTATTAGCTCCCTTGCTGTTCATAATAATGATTGCAGATATTGATGCAGATATTAAGGACAGTATTATATCATGCTTCGCAGATGACACAAATATATGTAAGGAAATATTGAACGAAGGTGACATAAGAAAATTACAAAATGACTTTGAAACATTATTCGAGTGGGCAGAAGACAACAATATGAAGTCCAACGAAGAAAAATTCCAACTTCTAAGATATGGTAATAACAAGGAGCTACAGAAAAAAGGGTACAAAACTATGCAAGCCAAACAGATAACACCAAATCCACAAGTCAGGGATCTTGGAGTAATAATGTCGTCGGATGCAGAATTCAGAGAGCACTATAAAATCAAAATCACAACGGCTAGAAAAATAATGGGAATCATCTGGAGGAGCTTCCGCAGCAGAAAAGCAAACATCATGCTCAAATTATGGAAGAGTAGTCCTACCAATAATTGAGTATTGCTCAGTACTCACAAGCCCACACAGAAAAAGAGACATTGCGATCATTGAAGCTATACAAAGGACTTTTACGTCTAAGATAGAGGAAACGGAAGGTGAAGACTACTGGTCTCGAGTTCAATCCCTGGAACTCTACTCAGTTGAAAGAAGGCGCGAGCGGCACACAATAATATACATATGGAAAATACTTGAGGGCTCTGTCCCTAACTTCAGAAATGAAATAGAAACAAACTGGAATGAGAGAAGAGGCAGATTTTGTACGGTCCCAGCTGCGGTGGGACAAGGAGCCATGAAAACGATAATGAAAAATACCCTCAGAATACGGGGCCCAAAGCTTTTCGATGTCCTTCCAAAAGAAGTGAGGAATCTCCAGCACACCGACCTGAATAACTTCAAGAACCAGCTGGACAGATTCTTGTGCAAAGTCCCTGACCAGCCATGCGTGGCTGGCTACGAGGGCAGGAGGAGATCAGAGAGCAATTCCCTCCTTCACCAAGTCCCGCAAATGAGGCGGGATGCTGCAGAGGGGTCGACCGCAGGTCGATCTTGAACCGTCGTTCAAACTCAACAAAAGTAAGTAGTATATATATATATATATATATATATATATATATATATATATATATATATATATACACACACACACACACACACACATATACTGTGTGTGTGTGTGTGTATTATTTTTTTCAACACCCGAGTCCCTCCCTGTCGTGTTGTGTGGGGCATGGGAGACCGCGCGTCATGCGAGTACTCGGTCCACCCATACATTCCAGACCCGACCCGTTGCTTTAAGTGCAATAAGTTTGGGCACGTCAGTTTGGTATGCCGACAGCCACAACAACTGTGCGTACGTTGCGGGGACATCGCCCACCCAGAACGATGTCCCAACTCGCCTAAATGCTCAAACTGCGCCGGCACACATCCTTCTTCGTCTCGTGAATGTATTTTTTTTAAGTTTGAGAAGGAGGTCCGGGCCCTGCGGGTGGCGGACTTCATCAGCCTCCGAGAGGTGCGAGACAGGGTGCGGAGTCGGGAGGCGAGGCCGGGGGTCTCGTATGCTGCAGCCCTCGGCTCAGTTCCCTCGACTCGTCGTCCGGATCCGCCACTCAAATCCCCATCGACTACTAATCCCCCCTTCCCGATCGGGTCTCACGCCGGACCCAGCAGCTGCCTGTACCCCTGTCATGCCTACCCACCATGAATCTCCAAAGCTACACATTTCCCAGACCTCTGGAATCGGGACTTTCGGTTCTCGTCTCCCAGGAACCCCGCTTTCACCGCACTCCGAGAACACACCCAAACCTAGCGCCCGGGGTAAACCAACGAGGTTGAGACGCCGGAGTGAGTCTCCAGACTCACCGACCACCCAACAAGCCTCCCTCTCTTCTCCGAGATCAAAAAGGAGAACCCGACCACCTACACCCTTAACCTCGCCTGTGATGACCCTCTCACCCTCGCACTCACCCCTGCAGAAGTTGACAGGCGTTGCTGACGTGCACGAGCCACTACCTAGGGCGAGACACGGGGCAGACCACCCCACATCCGAGGATCCAGTGGACGCGGCACTGGCACGCCTACATGGTGTGACCAGAGTGCCCTCGGCCGCACCCTCGAGCCTCATGGATCTACCCTTACCCCCTGGTGCCATCTTCTCCATCCCACCACGGGAGCACCCTGGCTCATCCTCTTGTACCCCATTGACCCGGCCCCTCTCGTACCTCCGGCTCTTCCCTTATCGGCCACCCAGATTTTGTCCTCTTCCCCACCCCCCCGGTTTTACTGGTACCCCCTATCGTCACCCCGGGTGTCCCGGGAAACCACAGACAAACAGGGAGGTGCCAATTTGGACAACGACGGTGCTTCTAATTGTACCATCCAGTGATATGCCATATACGGGGTGTCAGGAAATGATTGGCCCCCCTGTAGAGCAAAAACTAGAAGAGATAGATAAAAACCGGCGAGACCACTTGAAAGAGCGTTAAAATCTGAATAAAAACCATTATATTCTATTCCTGTGATTTTAATTCTTACCATTTTTTTCCCCACAGAAACCATGGCATCGTCTATTTTGAACGATTCAGAGAAAAAGCGAGTTCTTGACCGCATTCGAGCTGTCACATTTCGTGAAGCAAAGGAAGCTGGTGCAACTTTCATAACTCGACACTGGGTGGCTGAGAGATTAAAAAGATCAGAAGACTTTGTCAAAAGGAATTGGAATAAGAATCCTGAAGATTGTGAAACAGAATTTCGAGGAGGAAGACCGGAGAAATTATCTCAAGAATCGAAAGACATTGTGCTTGCTGCATCACGGCGCCGAAAGAAGAGCTGCTCTGAGGTAGCGAAAGAGATACTTATCCGTCGTGGTAAGATAGTCAATCGGCAACTTGTGCATCAATTTCGAGTTCGCCAAGGCTTGAGTGCTTGGCATGAAATAGCTAAGCCACGGAAGAGTGATCTTAATATTGAAGATCGGCTATGGTTTTGTGATTATCTTGAGGAATGGACGGAAGACGATTTCCTTCACTTGGTTGTCAGCGATGAATTCTTCGTTTATGTCTCCAGAAAACCAAATTTTCAGAATGATCGGGTTTGGGCAACAACAACTGATGAAGTCCCAGACGACCAGAAGTATCGAGAAATAGTAAAAAATCCAGCATGTGTGGGTGTTTTCATTATGTTCTCTATTCGGAAGCTCATCTGGGTTATCAAACCAAGAGGAACCAGTTGGGATGGGCCTTATTTTCGAAATGTAATTTTAGCCCAACGTGTAATTCCGTTTTTGAAAGACCCCGAGTGTGTTTTGGATGTTGAACAGGCAACCTTTCTTCACGACAAAGCCCCCTGTATGAAAGCACTTGCGACTCAACAACTGCTTAAGGACAATAACTGATTTTTTCGGAAATAATGAATGGCCTGGCAATTCTCCCGATCTTAATGTCTGTGAACATGTCGGATCCATCATGAAGGATCGGGTGGAGTCCTTAATGCTGGAACAACCCATTCAGAATCGGTATTCGACAGAAATTATGACTGCAAAGATGAAGGAAGTTCTTGAAGAAATGAGTCATGATACCGATCTCTTTGAGACACTTCTGGGATCATACCCCCGTCGATTAATGGCCGTCAGAGCTGCAAATGGGGGCAACACCCAATATTAAAACAAGTGTTTTTTATTCAAAATTAAACGCTCTTTGGCGTGGTTTTGTCTGTTTTTTCTATTCCTTTCAGTTTCTTCTGTACAGGGGGGGGGCAATCATTTCCTGACACCCTTTATATGAGATAGATGTGATATGCCATACTTTAGTCGCTTAGCCACTTCCTATGACTGCTTATTTGTGGATCATAAAAAATTGATGTATATTTAAACGACGGTTCTTCTAATTGTACCATCCAGTGATATGCCATACTTTTGTCGCTTAGCCACTTCTTCCTATGACTTCTTATTTGTGGATCATAAAAAATTGATGTATATTTAAACGACGGTGCTTCTAACACTGGGTAACAAAATTTGAAAAATTTTCTGTTTATTGTGATTTTTCTGTCGTTTCTTAATGATTTCGGGGCGCTGATTCCAAAAATTATATTGGTTTTGCTCTATAATCAACCGTTTCAAAAATATAGGTTATCACACTTTTCATGTGGCAAAGTATATAAAGAAGGCTAACATAAATATTTTCTGAAAATAAAAACACTATTGGAAATTAATGTTTATTGAGCCAAAATTGTTTGACGAACCCAAAATGGTGCAAAGGATATAATATATATCATGAAGAGAACCGATAAGAGAATAACAAGCCTCGTTATGCAGTGTGCGTTCCTTAAAAATGCACTGAAGAACGCGACTTCCGCGTATGAACATTCTTATCCTTTCTGATCAGCGACCATACGTAGTCTCCCATCATAGAAGCATCCCAATGGCCCTGGTACCTTTTCTCCATCGTTTGAATATCTTGATGGAATCTTTCACCATGTTCTTCACTCACATCGCCCAGGTTATCACGAAAAAAGTCTAGATGTGAATGCAGATAGTGTAATTTTAAAGACATACGACACCCCATTTTGCCATAGCACTTAATCAAGTTTGACACTAACTCCTTATAGTTTGGTGCTTTATGGTTGCCTAAAAAGCCACGAACCACATCACGGAAAGCACACCAAGCCTCTTTTTCGATCGGAGTCATCTTGGCTTCAAGGTTCTTTGAATTCAACAGCGCCTTGACTTGTGGTCCTACAAAGATGCCAGCCTTGACTTTGGCCTCAGAGAGTTTAGGGAACATGACCCGAATCTGTTGGAAAACTTCCCCTCCAAAATCTAACGCAGTTACAAACTGCTTAATTAGACCCAACTTAATATGGAGAGGTGGTAGCAGAACTATGTCAGGCTTCACAAGCGGTTCCCTGAGTACATTGTACTTTCCTGGTTGGAGTCCTTCACGTGGAGGCCACTGAACTGTTTTATTTTATAGTGCTCATTTGAAGCCCTGCTATCCCACAGGCAAAGAAAACATGAATATTTAGTAAACCCTCCTTGTAAACCTAACAGGAAACCAATCATTTTGAAATCACCACACACGTCCCAGTTATATTGTTCATACCTGATTTGAGTGAGCAGCTGTTTGACATTTTCATAGTCCTCTTTCATTTGAACAGAATGTGCAACTGGCATAGATGGATATTTGTTCACATTGTGGAGTAGAACAGCTTTTAAACTCCGAGTTGAACTGTCAATAAACAGGCGCCACTCTGAGGGTATATGTGTTAACCCAATAGCTGTGAATAGACCATTAACCTCGCTGCAATAACAGAGAGAGCCATTGACATCGTAGAACTTTGCAAACTCTTCATGCCGCTTTCGGTATACAGTGCTCTTGCAGTCTTCTCCAAGCAAATTCCACTCTTTGAGTCTGGAGGACAGAAGCTCAGACCCTGATTTCGTCAGACCCAAATCTCTAATTAAGTCGTCCAATTCCCTCTGATTTGGAAAGTGAGGGTTTGTACTGAAAGTTACCGTATATTCTTCATCATGACTGTCCTCACCAGCCGACATCTCAGATGAGCTAGCTGCATCCTCATTTTCAACCTGCAAAGCAAAGAAACAAAATATAGGCATAGCTATATATGTAGAAGAGCATCAGCACTAAGAAAAATCGACACATAATGACACACAGTCTGTAAATACAGAAGGTAAATTAATGGATAGATACCTGTTCTGGTGGACGTGGTATTGGAAGACCTTCGCCATGTGGTACAGGAGCTATGGACGACGCTATGCTTGGATACTGAAGAATCTACCTTCCTTTAACTTTCATGTACTTAGAAACATCTACCATGCAGTAGTAGCAATCGTCGTGGTGGCTCTTTGGTTCTCTCCATATTCTGGGTACCGCAAAGGGCATTGTCTTGCGTACTCCCGCAGCCACCCTTCAAGTGTGGAGCGGCAGCTTCCACAGATCACATGGGGTGCCCAGGGCTTACCTTGGTCACCCATAGGCATACCAAAATAGAGCCGATACGCGATCCAGAACTTGGTGCCCTTCACAATCTTGTGCGATACTTGCTTGGGGCCTATGTAATACCCACAAACGTAGCAGAATATATCCGGCGAGTGTTTACAAGCTCTAGTTGCTATTCTCTTTACCAAACTGTACTACATTAATCATAACCTGCAGATATAGAGAGAAGAGTTATTAAATCTGCAACAGATTACAGATTCCAGAAAAAAGATGTATTCACAACACTGAAATAATGTTCGCAATAAAAAAGTA
Organism: Bathynomus jamesi; assembly: GCA_023014485.1. NCBI lineage: Eukaryota > Metazoa > Arthropoda > Malacostraca > Isopoda > Cirolanidae > Bathynomus > Bathynomus jamesi. Next base: position 411,411 of record JAJOZX010000659.1, on the reverse strand, counting down.
TCGATAACACTCAAATCGTCAGCACAGAGAAGCACAGAAACACTACCTCAGTGCTGGTAACCATCAGACAAACAACCTGCTTTCTTTGTGTGCTCACACTTACTGACTTCTCAGACTCTGCGCTCTTCTTTATATAGCACAGTGGAAGTTTCGGACAATTTCTAGAGCAAGAAACTGTCAACGAACATCCGGATTGTTCTCAACAATTCCTGATTATTCTGATATTGCTGCGCCCATAATAACATTATACTGGTAAAACATGAAAAATGGATTATCTCTGAAACCACTGATGATACACTCAAACCAATGCCAGATTTGGACTCAGCGCCCACAAATGCATATAAAAACATAAAAAATTCTATATAAACAGAATTAGTGTTACACAGTGTAATTGTGCCAGGGGAAGAAACGGGAATTTAGAGAGAGAGTGTTGAGTGAAATCCATGTTGATGAACAGAATGTACAGGATTGGTGGGTACATAATGCGAATGTCATGAGAACGGCAGGTAGAGACATATTGGGGGAAACATCAGGTAAAGTGTGGGAAGATAAGGAAGGACGGTGGTGGAGTGATGAGATCCAAAAAGCACTACGAAGTAAGAGAGAAACAAAGAAGTTATGGGAAGAATCGAGGAGTGAAGAGTGTAAGGTGGTATATAAAGAAGCAAAGAAACAGGCAAAGAGAGCAGTGGCGAGAGCAAAGGCGGAGGCATATCGGCAGATGTATGAGGATTTAGAGGATCGTGAAGGACAAAAGAAGATATACAGATTGGCTAAGAGCAGAAATAGAGCGACAAAAGACTTTACACAGGTAAAACAAATTAAGGGAAGGGAGGGGGCGGTGCTGCAAAGAGATGAAGAGATAAAGGATAGATGGAAGGAATATTTTGAGGAATTATTAAATAAAGAAAACCCAAGATCTTTCTATGAGGATGGATTACCAAATGTAGTATGACAGAACAAGTGGGGAGGATTTAAGTGAGTCGTGCTCTGAATAGGATGAAAAATAACAAAGCGACTGGCCCACACGAGATACCAGATGAGGCATGGAACAGAGCTGGGCACTTGCGGTTTTTTTTGCGGTACTGCGGTACTGCGGTACTACCGCACTACCAAACCGGTACCGCATAACGCAGTACCGCAAAGGATCGCTGAAAGTACAGCCTGTACTTTCAGCGATCCTTTGCGGTACTGCGTTATGCGGTACCGGTTTGGTAGTGCGGTAGTACCGCAGTACCGCAGTACCGCAAAAAAAAACCGCAAGTGCCCAGCTCTGGGCCATGGAAGGCACTGGGAGATGAGGGGGTGGATCTGGTGTGGGATCTAATGCAGAAGTTGTTTGACCAGGAGGTGATTCCGGATGAGTGGCGGACCAGCATCATAGTGCCTATATTCAAAGAGAAGGGAGATGTACAAGATTGCACGAATTATAGAGGGATCAAGCTAATATCACATACAATGAAGATATGGGAGCGAATAGTGGAGAGTAGGTTGAGAGACGAAGCGGAAGTGTCAGTGGAACAGTTTGGATTTATGCCGGGAAGGAGAACGACAGATGCAGTTTTTGCATTGAAACAGTTGGCAGAGAGGTACAGAGAGGGGCAGAAAGCGTTGCACATGGTTTTTATTGAATTGGAGAAGGCATATGATAGGATACCACGGCAGGAAGTTTGGAGATGCTTAAGGGAAAAGATGGTACCGGAGAAGTATGTTAAACTGATCAAGGGGATGTACAGGGGAGTAACAACTAAGGTGAGGAGTAGTGTGGGTGTGTCAGAGAGCTTTGGAGTGGAAGTTGGTCTGCACCAAGGATCAGCTTTGAGCCCCTTCCTTTTCAATGTGGTATTCGATGTGTTGACGGACAGGATTAGAGGGGAGGCGCCGTGGTGCATGATGTATGCAGACGATGTTGTGTTGAGTGGGGAGACGAAAGAGGAGGTGGAGCAGCAGTTGGAAAATTGGAGAGAGGCGTTGGAAAGTAGGGGATGAGAATTAGCCGAAAGAAGACCGAATATATGAGATGTGATGTGCAGCAGGACCGAGGAGGGGGAAGTGACATTGAGTGGAGAGCGTGTTAAGACGGTGGAGTATTTTAAATACTTGGGGTCAACAGTGGATGCAGAGGGGGGAGCAGAGAGAGAGATAAACTGTAGAATACAGTCGGGGTGGAAGAACTGGAGGGACGTATCAGGGGTGCTCTGTGATAAGAGGGTCCCAGTGAAATTGAAGGGAAAGGTATTCAAAACAGTGGTGAGGCCGGCAATGTTGTATGGAATGGAGACTGTGCCAATGAAGAAGAGCAATGAAAGAAAAATCGATGGGGCTGAAATGAAGATGTTGAGATGGATGTGTGGAGTGACGAGGAGGGATAGGGTCAGAAATGAGCATATAAGGGGAACAGTGAAGGTGGCGGAAGCATCTAAGAAGGTGCAGGAGGCCAGGCTGAGGTGGTATGGACACGTCAGGAGAAGAGAGGAGGAGTATGTGGGGCGCAGAGTGCTGGAGATGGAGTTGCCGGGACGGAGAAGAAGAGGAAGACCGAAGACGAGATGGAGGGACTGTGTGGTGGCGGACATCAGGGAGAAGGACTTGGAGGAGGACGCGGTATACGACAGAGGAGAGTGGAGAAGACGAACCAAAAACAGCGACCCCATATAAAGATGGGATAATAAGCTGCGGAAGAAGAAGAAGAAGTGTAATTGTACCATCCAGTGATATGCCATGTATATGAGATAGATGTGATATGCCATACTTTTGTCGCTTAGCCACTTCTTCCTATGAGGGCTTCATATAATATAATTTTAAATCTACAACCAATAAAAAAAATGAAGTAGTGAAAAAAAAATCCGGAGGGCGATAGCGCGCGACAGCGAGCTACCGCTTGTCCTTACTATAATCGTACTGATTCTGTCTATCTGTGGTGGAAAAAGTAGCATTAAATAATTTCATACCGAAAAAGTCACAATAAATAATTTCATACTGAAGATTTTGAAAAGAAATTATTAAGGCAGCGAAAACTTTATCTACTTTAAGTTCACGAGGAACTTAGAGATTTTAAATGCAGCTTCACAAATCTTGACGCAATGGGTTCGGATATGAAGTTTAAGATCTTCATGGTTGCGTTCTTTTCAATAGTTTTATTGACCGAATGACTTTTCTCGATTTCACAAACGTGGATGGCATTTTTTTTAGAAGCGTCATTAGAATGACCGAAATTAGATGGGGCCGCAGGCCCCCAATCGCTAGGCCCGAAGGCCCCAGCATCGCAGGTCTAGCTAAATAGGCCCGTAGGACCCACTATAGCTAGTTATTTAATCTATATATAATATAATAAGAGAGCTGTCCGTCTGTCCGTCACACTTTCAGAAATTGTGAGAAAAAATTGTGAGAAAAAAATTCAGAAATTGTGAAAAAAATTCAGAAATTGTATTACGGGCGGCAATGTGAAGCTCAAGATTTTTATGACTGTGTTCTTTTCTGTAGTTTAGCAATGGGGGAAGGGTGGGGGTGGGGGTAATGGGGGATGGGTGGGGTAATGGGGAGGGGTGGGGGTAATGGGGGAGGGGGTTAGCCCCCAAGTTGTATGAATGGGGGTGAGGAGGTTTTGGGAGATACCAGATTCAGAAATGTTGACACAATGTGAAGCTCAAAATTTTCACGGCTGGGTTCTTTTCTTGTAGTTTAGCCTGTTTAACCGTCAGCGAAGCGGCGGGAACTGTACTAGTCATTATAAATTCTTATAACAAAAAAAATGTTGTTTACGATGAAAATAAAGATTTTCAATCTTAATTCAGGGTATTTATTTATGAGGAACACCAAATGATTTATTTTGTACTTCACAGCTACAAATCAATGTTCGAAATAGATTTTAAAACATGACTGAAACCTAAATTTAGTTTTATTCCGCTATTCATATATAATTAATTTTAGGGTAAAGAACAATGTCTTACATAAATCGTACAATTTTTATCGAGGACACATTTTTGACATTTTAAATTATTTTTGACATTTTAAATTATTAATGAATGAATAATAATAATTTATTGTTCTTTGTTACATGTATAAAGGCAAAGAATAGGTGTACAGAGAATAACATACTAACACACACACACATATAATAATAATAGACAGTTAATAATGTATTCTTGAGCACATGTAGCGTAGTAGAATTAACAATATAAGAAGAGTAACGACAACAACAATTACTACTGTTTGGATGTGATAGAAGATTGAAGGAAGTCTTTATTTTCTGTGAAACACAAGTTTATTTATGCAGAAACTTGAAATATATTTATAGTATTACGTCGATACAATATATGAGAAAGAGAAAACTTCATCAACTTGAGTAGTCTAAGCATCATTATCCTGTTTGCATATGCGTTTTGTGTTTCGTATTTATCAATTATTACAAAAGAAATCTTTTATAACTTGAAGAGCCTAATCATTTTCATTAATCAATAAAGTAACATAAATATCATCAACTGTCGCCGCAAAATAGAAGTCAACATCGTCCTTCCTTGAATAATAAATTTTAAAATTAGAAAGAGCCGTTTTGAACAGAAAACTGAGATTTTTTATGACATTTTTATAACCTCATGTTCCTGTATCATAAATCGATGAACTATTGCCCCCTGACAATGAAAATAACAGTTTTTTCGATATATTTTGAAAAAACTTCACCCCAAAATAAAAAATAAAAAATTAATAAAATAATAAATATTGGTTGCTCCTTGGTATAGCTATTGCAGATGGGTCTCTGTTCCAGTGATTTTCCAGAGTATTTAGTGCTTTTCGGTATTGTTGCAAGATATTGGACAATTTATGATAATCATCAGGTAACCAATCTAGAATGGTGCAATGCAGCTGTCTCGAATATACTAATATACTATATTTGCTTTCGGGGTGACATTTGTTTTTAATTCTGAAGAATTAGGCCCTTTTTTATTGTTTTCAAGCAAAAGTTCATCGATTGATGATACAGGAAACAATATTTATGACAAAAAATTAAAAAGTCATAACCCTAATGTACAATCATGCACCGACACCTCGCACCATTAAGGTAACAACAGAGACATTATAACCAAATACTCCATTCCATACCACGCCCCACAGACATCACACAGTACAGAAAACACATACACATACACACCTAACCCACAAAGCACTGGCATGACTCGGTCCGAATGCGATCCTAGGTGCGAAGCCACCACCCATTAACAGGTCAGAGATCAGCTTGAGCAGATCGGATCGAGTTAACTTAGCACGATTCCGATGTGGACATCACCCCCAACTTACAGACATATAAACACAGACTAGAGACTAGACAACTCCACAGACGACACCTGCCACCTGTGCCAGGACACACCACAAACAATTGAACACATTATGACAGACTGTACCGCTCTAGCACAACATAGAACACATTACATCATCACTAGTGCGCTGAACCTCTGGTCCACTCCGGAGAGGGCGATCGGTTACCTGCGTGCCGCCGGCTTGCTCGATCAGGGTTGGCTGATCGGCTAAACAACAACAACAACAATAATTACTACTATAATTCACCGAAAATGTGTGTGTCCGTTTGTCGGCATTACGTTTCTGAACCGATTTCGACTAAACTTCTTATGGTGGATAGGGGGTGATGAGTAATGAACGAAAATGTGCGTGTGACCACCCCTCCCACCCACCAATTAGTGGGCCCAAAGGCCACAGCACCGCGATAAAACTATAGAAAAGAACGTAGCCATGAAAATCTTGAGCTTCACATTATGTCAAGATTTGTGAAGCTTAAGATTTTCATGAATTTATTTTATTGTATTTTATTATATTTATATATGCTGATAACACACATCAGTTGCTACAGGAGACATACATACACGTACATGTGACACACACATACACACACATATATATAATAAACAGGAACACCAGAGAAACAATAAAAGGCCAATTCAAATACAAACTGCAAATGCAAGTTGCTTAATAACAATTTAAAATAAGTTAAAATTATGAAAAGTAGCTAAGAAAATGTAAAATCATTAAAACTAAAAAGTAAATAGATGAAATTAAAATAAAGTTACAATTATAAAAAGTAGCTAGGAACATATAAAAGCATTAACTCTAAAAGGTAAATAACTAAAATAAACAAGCACCTTAACTAAAACATAGCAGATCCACTGATGATTCATCAGAATTGAGGTCTGGTTTTAATTTATAAATGAACAAAGATTCCATTATTTTAAGCTTAAAGTCAGAGCTTCCGGCAACAAGTACGGCGAAACTAGACCGTGAAATTGGGTGGTTATTGTGATGTGAATGGTTACGTATGAGAAAATTAGGTGGTTTGCCAAGAGGTAAATTTGTACGGACCGATTTACCGAGATGTTCGTAAATACAAGATTTTAGGTATCTTTTTGTTTTACCTATATATGATCCCATACAGTGGTCACACTTGTATTGGTAAACTATGGATGACTTAAGAAGTGTAGGAATAACATCCTTGTATTTAAATAAATGATAAATCGATTTAGACGGGGTGAATATAATTTCTGTACATAGTTGTGGGTAGAATTCCTTGAGCAATTTTAAAAGTTTGTTTCTAATGTTAAAACTTGAGATTCCTGTATAAGGCAAAGTGAAATACACGATATCTTTGGGAACCGTAATTACGTCTCTAGTTGTGGGGTTTATTAGTCTATTTAGGGTTCTGCCTATTGTAGTCTCCACCAATCTAGAAGGGAAATTATTCTTGGTTAGGAGTTTTCGGATGAAATCTAGTTCATCGTGTAGTTTACTACGAACTTTTCTTCCTTTATCCCTTTAGGTTCCAAACGAAATTTAATTTCGACTCTGACTAATAGAGCTTTCAATATCTGGTGTTCCTGTTTATTATTAAACTGCGTTTTCCATACCATCAATCAATAGCCAATATATATATATATCGTAAAGAACGACGCTTGTATAGGAGATATTCCGCGCAAGACGAGAGAGAGAAAACGGAACAAATGAAAAAATGAAGTACCACCTGGGAATCGAACCCGGGATCTTCCGATTGCCGGTCAGACGCGATACCATTACACCATGGACTTCACTCTTCCAAATGCCGTAATTCTTCTACATACTCGCAGAAACCAATGCCCCAAGGGGGCACCTCCCGCATGCCGTAACATTATATACATTCAACTGCAAAGAACACGCAGTATAAATAACGTAAACGACGCTTGTATAGGAGATATTTCGCGCAAGACGAGAGAGAGAAAACGTTACGGCATGCGGGAGGTGCCCCCTTGGGGCATTGGTTTCTGCGAGTATGTAGAAGAATTACGGCATTTGGAAGAGTGAAGTCCATGGTGTAATGGTATCGCGTCTGACCGGCAATCGGAAGATCCTGGGTTCGATTCCCAGGTGGTACTTCATTTTTTCATTTGTTCCGTTTTCTCTCTCTCGTCTTGCGCGGAATATCTCCTATACAAGCGTCGTTCTTTACGTTATTTATACTGCGTGTTCTTTGCAGTTGAATGTATATATATATATATTAGTGGTGGACCGGATACCCGCATCCGCATCATTTTTAACATCCGCATCCGCACTTCTGACTACAGATATGCGGATATTACCTCTAATAAATTATGCAATTTACAATTAAATTAGCTTATAAAGTAGCTTATAAGGCCCAATCATGCACATTTCATGTAAAGTATTAATTATTAATGAACAAACAAATATATAAACCTCAAAATATAAATACCTGGTAACACAAAAAATTGAATGAAACTTGTTTCATTGAATTTTCTGTGGCTGAAACTCGAGAAAGTTATTATTTTTGTCATAATGAAAACATTAATATTAATTTTAATTCTTATGCATTGCCTGCCATAATAGTAATATCACGAAATTTGAAATTTTTTGTCATATATTCATCATTCTATATTATATTGATAGATTAACTAAATATCCGCATCCGCATCCGCGGATATTGAACTTAAAGATCCGCATCCGCGGATGTTGAAAAACTGACATCCGGTCCACCGCTAATATATATATATATATCAATCAATCAATAGACGATATATATATATATATATATATATATATATATATATATATATATATATATATACACACACACACCAGCATACATATATACATACATGCCCAATATACATAAAAATAAATGCGACAGTAATGCCTTCATATACTTACACAGCATAGAGCTGCCATTAACAAGCAAATTTTATGCTTTATTGGCAGAATGGAATTATATGGGTAAATCTGTCACACAAGGGACAGTATTAGCTCCCTTGCTATTCATAATAATGATTGCAGATACTGATGCAGATATTAAGGACAGTATTATACAGGGTGGGGCACGGGAACCAAGTGTTTTTGGAATAATCAGGAAAATGATATTTATTTTTGTAAAGAAAATATATTGGTAGAACAACATTCGTAAGAACATAGCATTTCATGTCATAATAATCATGTACCGAAAATTATATCTGGCATATGATGTCCTTGGCCGTCGACGCATTGTTGAAGGCGTTTACGAAAATTGGCCTCCACTCTTCCCAGCAGGTCTCTGTTGATTTGGATGATTTGTTGACGGATCGCTTCCTTCAATGCATCTAATGTACGGGGCTTGTCCTCGTAGACACGTGACTTGAGGTACCCCCATAGAAAGAAGTCACATGTGGACAAGTCAGGGGACCGAGGGGGCCATGCAATGTCACCAATCTCGAATGAGATGGTTTGGAAACAGGGGCGAAGAACAGCCATTGACGCTCTGGCGGTGTGTGGCGTGGCCCCATCTTGCTGAAACCACAAATGTCGACGAGCAATACGCCTTCTTCGTAACTCAGGGATGAAAAAGGTGTTCACCATCTCAATGTAACGCCCAGATGTTATGGTAACGGTAACCCCATTTTGTTCGAAGAAATAGGGACCGATGACGCCAAACTTTCCCACCGCGCACCAAACTGTAACCTTAGGGCTATGCAGCGGTTTTTCATGGAGTTGTCGCGGATTTTCAGCAGCCCAATACCGACAGTTTTGATTGTTGACGGCCCCATTAAGGTGGAAATGGGCTTCATCACTCATTACCACCATCATGTTTTCATTCTGCTCATAAAGTGCAAGCATTTCCTGTGCAAAATTCAGTCGTTGGGGCAATCGTTACATTCAATTCCTGCACCATCGCTAACTTGTATGGGTGAAAATGTAATTCTTCATGCAAAATCCGTCTAACAGTACGATTGCTGATTCCGAGTGCAGCTGAATGTCTCCGAGCAGAGCGGCCTGGGCTTTGCAACATCGCTTGTCTGACCCTTTCAACGTTCTCTGGAGTACGCACAGTGCGTTGCGGCCCCTTCGGTTTTGTTTTCATTATTGAGCCTCCTGTTCGAAGATTGTTAACCCAACGTAAGATTGTGTCACGAGCGGGAACAGAGTCATTTCGATGAATGTTGAATCTGCGGCGAAACGCACGCTGAACTGCTGTCACTGACTCGCCACTCCTAACAAAATGATCATACGCGAACATGCGGTGTTCTAACGTCCACTGCTCCATGATGGCACCTGAAAGATAAAGGTGAGTGTTAGTTAAAGTTAAATGCTATGAACCCAGGAATGGAATGCTACCTACCGCACGCCCCTCCCATTCCTAATGGCCGATTACTAGCTATTCAAAAAACACTTGATTCCCGTGCCCCACCCTATATCATGCTTCGCAGATGACACAAATATATGTAAGGAAATATTGAACGAAGGTGACATAAGAAAATTACAAAATGACTTTGAAACATTATTCGAGTGGGCAGAAGACAACAATATGAAGTTCAACGAAGAAAAATTCCAACTTCTAGTATATGGTAATAACAAGGAGCTACAGAAAAAAGGGTACAAAACTATGCAAGCCAAACAGATAACACCAAATCCACAAGTCAGGGATCCTGGAGTAATAATGTCGTTGGATGCAGAATTCAGAGAGCACTATAACATCAAAATTATAACGGCTAGAAAAATAATGGGAATCATCTGGAGGAGCTTCCGCAGAAGAAAAACAAACATCATGCTCAAATTATGGAAGAGTCTAGTCCTATCAATAATTGAGTGTTGCTCAGTACTCACAAGCCCATATAGAAAATGAGACATTGCGAACGTTGAAGCTATACAAAGGACTTTTACGTCTAAGATAGAGGAAACGGAAGGTGAAGACTACTGTCTCGAGTTCAATCCCTGGAACTCTACTCTCTCGAAAGAAGGCGCGAGCGGTATACAATAATATACATATGGAAAATACTTGAGGGCTCTGTCCCTAACCTTAAAAATTAAATATAAACAAACTGGAATGAGAGAAGAGGCAGATTTTGTACGGTCCCAGCTGCGGTGGGACAAGAGGCCATGAAAACGAGGATGGAAAATACCCTCAAAATATGCGGCCCAGAGCTTTTCAATGTCATACCAAAAGAAGTGAGGAATCTCCAGCACACCGATCTGAATAACTTCAAGAACTAGCTGGACATATTCCTGTGCAAAGTCCCTGACCAGTCATGCGTGGCTGACTACGAGGACAGGAGGAGATCAGACAGCAATTCCCTCCCTCACCAAATCCCGCAAGTGAGGCAGGATGCTGTAGAGGGGTCGACCGCAGGTCGATCCTGAACCGTCATTCAAACTCACCTAACGTAACCTAAGATAATGCAGAGTAGTGAAGTTGCGTACACTAGTTTTAAAGATATAAAGACAGAGAGAGAAAAAGTACCTACAGATTATCTGTAGTAAGCTACAAACGTATGTTTATCCTTAAACATTTAAAAAAACACCTACAATTCCTTCTATTTCCTGTTTGTTTTCCTGTTTAACCATTGACCCACAATGTTTCAAAGTAGTATGACCGCAAAATGTTAGAGTGCCTATGCAATTGCAATGTTGATCAATTGTTGCAAGGTGCCAGCCTCCTTCCCCCCTGGAGAGGTAATGGGGGAGGGGGTTATGCAACAAGGGGGATGGGGGTTAGCTCCCCCAAGTTGCATAAAGTGGGTGAGAGGTTTTTGGGGGGAGAAGGAGAATGAACTCCCCCCAAAAGGGTAACCCTAACTTGCCTTCGCTGTAGGCGAGTTTGCGAAGCACAAGCCCCGCTCGTAGGGCAGGGAGCCGAAGGCTCTGCGTGTAATAATAATATTAATAATTACATACAGTGTGGATATTCAGCTAAGATTACACATTCACATAACTACATAATTACATATATGTATTCAGCTAGGATTACACCTTCGTATTTATTTGTATATTAGAAGCTAAAATATAATTAAATATTAAATATTAAATATCTAATATTAATTACCTTGCTAATTGAGTATCTTAATATTAGATACCTTGACCTTGCACATATTTGGTTTTATTTTACCATTTATTATTTTTTTTGTTTTTTTATATATTCGTAGAATATAGATTAATTTATTATTATGGAAATAGGATTATATAGGAATGTATTGGAATAACCTTGGTTAACCTTGGTTTTGCTTCCGCCCGAATTGTTAATTCTGACGAAGGTCAAGCTTATCACTCCACCTTTGACCTACAGTTTAGCGTGGAATCCGAACCACGCCCCACAAGCAGCCCAGCGTCTTAACCACTAGGCTACCCAGGGTACCCATTTATCTACCAACCAATTGTTTTTTATTGTGTGGAAGGATGAGCAGCTGGGTTTTGCTGCGCGCCGCCTGCCGTCACTGGGTCTCAATGGTAGAGCCGATGGATTCGTAGTCAGCAATGCTAACCACTACACCACCGAGGCGCTACATATATCTATCTATCTGTATGTCAGTTCTCTCATTGTAGTCGTTGCTCGGAGACACTAGCACCGGACCTCCACATCTATCTGTCTATATCATGGGCGGATCCAGTGTGGGCCTCGAGCTCCCCCCCCCAGACTAGATCCCCAAAGGACAAATGGAACTTGTGAACGTTTTGTTCGATAATTGACACCTAGATCATGATAATTAGGTTTATATATTATTGCATTACTTGTAAAATGTCTGTTATTATAACTGTTATAACTGTGTTATAACTGTGTAGTATACTGTAAGTACAGGGTGTTCACAGTGTCTCGTCACCCCAGTAAAATACTAACTGATTTTCGTTTTTCTTTCAGAACCTTTTGAACGTGTGATAGCGGCAATTATACTATTGAACGACGTATATTGGCTAGTACCTGGGTCCATGTCCAACCACGTAATGGCAAAAACCATTGAAAATATTCGTGCAGACTTCCAAGACAGATTCAATCGTGGCGCTCCTCCAAAAAAGGACTCTGTTGAGATGGGAAAAGAAACTTTACAACAGGAACTGTAAAAGATAAACCAAGAACTGGCAAGACCTGACTGACTAATGATAAATGGGTCTGAAAGAAGAACGAAAATCAGTATTTTGCTGGGGTGACAAGTATTACAGTAAGTATTGTATTATAATATAAGTATTACGTGCTTATCACAATTAAAATGCACAGAATTTGATAAACAATTTATTAGTAATCATATTATTTTCATGTTTTCTTTATTATGTATTTAAAAAAAATAATATTTCTTTGTCAATGCAACTATCACTACCACACCATTGAAAACTAGGGCCTATGTATGCATTGTAATATACTAGTGCTTGCATAATACCGAAAATTTTCAATACCGGTATTTGGAGGCAATTATGCTAATCCCGGTATTGATACCGGTATTATGAAAAAAATAATTTATTTTGATTTATTATGGTGCCACCCTACCAACCCTCCCACAAGTCTGAGGGACTTGCAGTACTCACCATATTTACTATAAATTAATGACCCAACTCCAAATAGATGGCATTCTATTCGAAAAAGTTTATACAGTAAATTACTAAATTGTAATAAATATATTATTTGAATTTTTTTTTAGCATATTATTATACAACTACTGGGGTAGATAGAAATTATTAGTATCTAAATATTTATTTCTTAGTTTGATTTTGAAAGTATGCTTTGAGGAAACAAAGAGCATCTAGGGATTGTTCAGATAGACTTGATCTCAGTTTCGTCAGAAATAGGCCTGCAGCAGAAAAGGCTCTTTCTGATTCTGCACTTGTAGGTTTAATTGAAAGCAGTGCCTTGTACAGCTTCTCTAAATTCTCACTTCTCTGTAAAGTAACTTCCAAGCTTTTAAATTCATTAGTAACATCAAAATCAATGGAATTTTTTTTAGATGGCACTTTTCCTAGTTTGTCCATTTCTTGCATGTATTCACTCAGTAATGAATCTGCTTCCACTTCAGTCTTATCGGAGGACTAAATTGCCTAAATTTTACAATAGCAATTTTTGTCAATACCGAAAACCTATAATATCGGTATCGGTATTATTTGTACTTCTTCAATACCGGTATTTCAATACCGGTTTTAACCCCTAGTAATATACCTTAAATGCAGAGTTGGGCACGTTACTTTCTATAAGTAATGGCGTTACCGCTACCATTACACTGCTCAAAAAGTAACGTCGTTACCGCTACCGATACATTGCTAAAAAAGTAACGTCGTTACCGCTTCAGTTACTTCTATGAAAAAGTAACGCGTTACCGTTACCGCTACCGCTACCGTTACTTTTAAGAAAAGACTAAAGAGTAAAAAACCTTAATAATACCAAATTATACTCTATACCCACGCTTCTCAAACTAGGGGTCGCGTAAATATTATTGGGGGTCGCAGAAACATTTGAAAATATTATTTTTTCATAAATATACAGTGTTAGTACCTATTGCTTTTATGACATTAAGTGAAGGGTCGCGAAAAAATTTGTCTGATCCAAAGGGGTCGCAAGTGAAAAAAGTTTGAGAAGCCCTGCTCTATACGACAAAAAATCAAAACAAACTCAAATAAAAAAATGGCCTGTCCAAAAAAAAAACTAATCTTGCAGATTTTTTAGGAGTGTGTTGTTCGATTTGAGGAACACTAGTTTTTAAAATTGGCATCTAATAGTCCTCCTCGTCTGGAGGAGCTAACGGCTAATTCACAGCTAATAAATGATACTAGTCAAATGATCAGTTTGAAAGTAACGAGTAGCGAATAACGATTGAAATCGCTCTAAAAAGTAGTGCCGTTACCATTTTCGTTACAACATCTCGAAAGTAACGGCGTTACCGCTACAGCTACTAAAAAGTAACGCCGTTACCTCACACTATAATGGGTGAAGCGTATGGTATATAAAAAAATATGGACCAAATAAAATACTCGGCATGATGTCCATTTGGTGCCCCTCCTAGACTACCTTCCCTGGATCCACCCCTGTATACACATATAATTTCATAGTTAAGTAAAAATATGAAGAATTAAACTCTTTTTGCACAGAGCACCATTCCGCCCTATACGCAAATTTCAGAGTACGAGCAGCTGACAGCAGCATTGTCAAGCAAATAGGGTGTCAAAGTATTGACGAGGCTTTCGTACGTGGTTCATCACCAATGAAAACAACACTGGTCTGTGTTAGTCTAGTTCAAAGAACATCTACAGCCGTATTCAACTGATTGCAATTTTCGTTAGTTTGTATTGCGTGTGTCGTAGCTGTGGATAGGAAGAAAAAGTGGTGACAAGGGACCGAGGTACGTATCAATGAATAAATTTGCGCTTTGGCTCCTCTTTCTTGCATAAAAAAACCGAATGAATGATTATTTATTTATAAAATAAGTATTACAGTTTTACAATTTTTGTTATTATAATAATTTTAACCCAGCTATTCATCCTTCCACACAATAAAGAAATTGGTTGGTAGATAAATGGGTACCCTGGGTAGCCTAGTGGTTAAGACGCAGGGCTGCTGGTGGGGCGTGGTTTGGAGTCTACGTTAAACTGTAGGTCTAAGGTGGAATGACAAGCTTGACCTTTGTCAGGCTTTACTGGGCTCTCAAATTAATTAAAGATAAAACATCAAATAATAAATAGTTATGATTAATTATATATAAATCATGAATAAGAAGTATTAAAAAGAAGGGATCACCTGAAGATCAGGGCCCCCAGCCTTCGTTAGTTAGCCTTATAAGGCTTATAATGAAAGCCTTATAACGAAAATATCACGACCTACCAATCGTCAAGGGCGTACAGTTTACCTAACGACTGGTTAGGTCGTGATATTTTCGTTAGTATTACTAACTAAAGAAAGCTGGTGGCCCTGATCTTCAGCTGATCCAAAAGAAGGACTAATAAATAATTAATAATTATAATTAATAATTATTAATAAGAAGTATTAATGGAAGAGTAATTTAACTGGAAGTGTATTTGATTACAAACTGTTGTGATCACTCAAATGAGCAGTTATTCTTTGCAATTTTAGCATTATTTACGTACCTTCATTTTATCGATCAATGATTTATGATCTCTGTCGCCTCGTTTGCATATGTGAACATTTCACACTCTCGTTCAAGGTCAATTGTTGCACAACTGACATCCTCACTTCCACCCAAATAAGCCTACTCATTTATGTTATCAGTAGCTAAAATGTCAAAAAATAGCGTTTATTTTATTTCACTTAAACGTGGATTCATATTAATAAAAGGTTCTCTTCGGATGTTATTCAGTTGCTATTAATGATGAAAAATTTGATGTATTTGCAGTTGTGATTAAATTTTAATTTTAATTTATTCACCAAATTAAAAAAAGAAAATACATCAGAGTTCATAAATATGAACCAAAATAGATTATAAAAGTTAATATTATAATGAATTTTAACCCTTTACCGACGATTGGGGCGAATTTTAATTTGGATAATTATATTAACAAGCATTTAATTCCTTTCATTGTGTAGCATATCATCATCGTCCATCCAATAAGAGTATTTATAGGTAAACCTTCTATAGCAATTAATCTATAACTAATTAATAGGGATAAAATAAACACTTAATAACTAATATATCAGTCGAAATGATTCGTTTTACGCTATTTTGATTGGGTTACGCGCAATCATACGTCAGATAATTTTAGTGAATCTTGTTATGGAGGGTGAGTCAAAAGTCTCCATACATAGGCAAAATGGTCACTTTATTATGCAATCATTTGTAAGTCACAAAATATGCTCTATGTGGGCACCATTACACTGAATGCACATACGGATGCGTTCCTCCCAGTCATGGCAAACGCGCGTTAACACGTCTGGTGTTATGCGTGCACACGTATCACGAATGCGTTCCTTTAGGTGGTCCGTGTTTTGTATTTTTACCTGATACACCATGGCCTTCAAGTGCCCCCACAAGTAAAAATCAAGGAGGGTGAGGTCTGGGGACCTCGGAGGTCACTCCACGGGAACACGGCGGCCAATCCAGTGACCCGGAAACTGCTGATCCAGCCACTGGCGCACGAATCCCCCGTCCTCGTTCAGCAGGGACGGCATAGCTGTGTCTTGCAGCATGTTTAGATACATTTCGGCATTCAGATTGGTGTCAATGAAAAAAGAGCCAACAATTGTGTTGCCCCATATCCCGCACCACACCATCACTTTTCCAGCACCTTGCGTCTTTGAGGGACTCATCCAGTGCGGGTTGTCATCACTCCAATAACGTACGTTTTGACGATTAACCTCTCCATGAACATAAAAGTTGGCTTCATCTGAAAACAGGATGCCAGCCGAGAACTCCCTGTCTTCGTCCACTTTTGTTCTTGCCCATTCACAGAATTCCAGCTGCCTGTCCGGGTCGCCTTTGCTAAGATACTGCAACATTTGCATTTTGTATGGATGCCATCTGTGCTCTTTCATAATGCGGACGATACTCCTTTGGCTGACACCGCATTCTGGACATCCGTCGAGTGCTTTTTTGGGGACTCTTTGCGAACGTTGCCAGCACCATGGTCGCTGTGCCTTCATCGGTGGCTGTTCGTGGACGGCCACTTCTCGGTTGGTCTGCAACACTTCCAGTCTTCTTCAACTTCTCAATGAGTTTGGCAACGGTGTCGTGTGTGATGTGCGTGCCGGGGGCGTGTCTCCTGTTAAAATCCTCGGCAACCTTGCGACAGCTTCCTGATCCTGCCAGAAGAATGATCTCTATACGCTCTTCTTGGGACAAAGGCATCTCAGCACATCACCTGCAAAAAATAAAAAATAAATAATCATTTATTTATCATGACAATTTTGCCTATGTATGGAGACTTTTGACTCACTCTGTAGTGGAAGAAACACACGCATAAGAAGAAAAGCAACGATGGGACTGTTTAATTTCCTTTGCAACATCTAAAGTCATATAACGGAGGGGACCTACAGCTTTACGTAGGATCCAAATCACGGGTCGCCACGTAGTCCGGATGCGGAGGACGGTCTCCCATGCAACCAAATGTTGTTTAACTTCGCTGATCAACGGGAAGCGGTGTTACGACATTACCTAGAACGTAGCCGCACACAAGGAGCGTGAGAAAGTAATAGTGAATGAGTGGAAACACCGAGGGCATCCAGTTGACTGCGATGTTTGAAAGTGAATGGATGTGGTTACGCGCTCTTTAAAATTTATGAATTGAATAAATTTCTTACTGTTTATTTGTGTACAAAATTGTATTATATTTTGGTTTTAGTTTCAATATAATTAATTTCAGATATGTTTAGTATTTCTGTGTTTTTAAATTACTAAAGGTGTGTAAAATGTGACCTTCACCCGAAAAAAAATTTCAGCTTCACTTTTATAAAGTCTTTGTATTTATCTGTTTATTTATCTTCATAATCAATAATTAATATGGAAATGTGACTTACGCGTAAAAAGTATTTAAAATTCTGTCATATGAACCCAATACGTGAGTGATACGGAAATTATTTTCTCTGATTTGAATGTGACCTGCATGACTGTTTACCACAAATTCGCTTTATAAACTTTAACGAATTACAACGCACAATGGAACCACTAACATGGCTTAAAATGTTTTTTAAATATTGGAGGTTATTTACTATATTGGCAGTTCCACTGCTTTTTGCTTTGTTGTTCGCCTTCTCGACAAGCGAGGTAAGTTGGTAGACTTAAAATTTTAAGTAGGTCAAAGTAAGAATAAAACCAAAGAGGAATTAATTATAAGAAAGTTTAATTCAAATTAGATTTTTACTTTTTAACTTACAAACCAAATAAAAATGTTTAAACGGAAAACTAACCTTCTTTCCTTCGTGAAGAGGAAAGAATAAATAGGAAAGTAGGCCTACTTTCAATGGTTGCTCATTTCGACTAAAAATTACATTTCGTATAAAACACAATCATTAAATTATACAATAAAGTGTTCCAATCGATGTAATTAAGGTGGGGGCAATTACCCCCCCCCCCGGGGAGTAATTCAGACTTTTTCGAGGGTAACCAGCTGACGCCACTGTCCAAAAAACAAGCTGAGTTATGGTCAGGGACGTAGCCAAGTGGGGAGAGACGGAGCCGGTCGCCCCCCTTTGGAAAGTCCAGAGAAGAAATCTGCGGTAATTACAACCAAGGTTCACCGCCAAACTATAACATTTAACAATTTGGTATCTCTATATAATGGAAGGAGTGTCTGTGTCTATATCTTCCCTTTCCTTTCCTTTCAAAGGTTCCGTGCAATTATTCCTCATTTCACGAAGGTCAAGCTTGTCGCCCCTCCTCTCGAGTTGGCCTGGTGAAGTAGTGAGTTGGTTTCTTGTGCTCTCCACCTCACATAGCCAGGTACGCTCGGCTCATCGGGGATTGTTCTGAGTCAGGCGTCTAATCTTCTTTTGAAGATGTCCACTGCAACACCATTTGTGTTCCTTAGGTCTTTGGGCAGCTGATTAAACAGTTTTGGTCCTCTCACAACAAAACTATTTTCTTTCAGGGTTAAGGATGTTCCCTGTCTAGCCTTTAATTTGGGAACACGACACAGTTCCTTTTCTACTTTCCACTGTTGTTTGGGGAGTTACAGGGTTCAGAGTAAGATTAGGGACTAGTTTCTCCATTATTTTCCAAGTGTAAATGATGGTGTATCTCTCCCTCCTCCTTCCCAGTGAATATAGGTTTAGTTCGCGTAACCTTTCCCAGTAATTTAGTTCTTTGCACCCGTTGATCTTGGCTGTGAAGCTTCTCTGAATCCCTTCTAGCTGTCTAATGCAGTGGTGGCGAACCTTTTTTGCTGGCGGGCGGGTCATTTTTGTTACTTTTGATTTTTTTAAAAATTAAATTGGGTCACAATAATTTACTTACTTACTATTTTTAGTGAGAAACTTGTTGTTGGATTTTAGCTGCTAATGTTTTGATCCGAGGTTTATATTTAGTTGTCTTTCGTCTCACACACGCAGCACTCATATCTGTGCCAAGGCGATTCCTAGTGGTGGATTTGACGAAATTCATGGAGGAAAACAACTGTTCACATGAATAAGATGAACCAAACATTGTTAGCAGAGCTAATGCTAGCTTTTTGATTGATGCAAAAGAATTTGGTAGAGTTTCATTCTGCAAGAATAAGATTCTCTACTCTTTCTAGTGATTGTTGTTCTCTGGTTACACACAAAATTGACAGAATATATTAAAAATTAAAGTAATATTTTATTGAAATAAGAGCTCGTCGGTCACTAAAAATTGCCTCGTGGGGTCAGTACTTGACCCGCGGGTCAGTGGTTCGCCATCACTGTATACCCAAATGGACAGGAAATTCAGAGAAATTCTAGAGCAAAAGATTTAGGGGTTGTAGTGACTGATGAATCGAAATTTGAAGCACAAAATAAGATAGCAGTAAACAGAGCAAAGAGAATAACTGGGCAGATACTGAGAACCTTTAAACGAAGGGATAGGAATATAATGATTCCTCTACTAAAAACACTGATCATACCCAAATTGGAATACTGCTCGGTCCTAACATCCCCATATAAAGAAGAAGAGTCTAATGTCTTCTTTTTTATATGGGGATGTTAGGACCGAGCCGTATTCCAATTTGGGTATGGTCAGTGTTTTCAGTAGAGGAATCATTATATTCCTATCCCTTCATTTAAAGGTTCTCAATATCTGCCCATTTATTCTCTTTGCTCTGTTTACTGCTATCTTATTGTGTTTCAAATTTCGCATCATCAGTCACTACAATCCCTAAATCTTTTGCTTTAGAATTTCTCTGAATTTCATGTCCATTTGGGATATAATATTCCATGGATTTTAGATCTTCTCATTTTCCGTACCTTAACAGCTGAAATTTCTCAGTGTTAAACTTCATACTGTTGTCTTCCGTCCACTTATAGATTCTGTTCATGTCGGTTTGTAGAGATCCTATATCTTCTGGGTTTCTTATTTTTCTACTGATCTTTGTGTCATCGGCAAAGGATGTTACTGTGCTGTCTCTGGTAACGTCCTCATTTATGTCAGTTAGCATGATTATGAAGAGTAGTGGAGCTAATACTGTTCCTTGTGGTACTGAGCTGAAGATCTCTGATTCTGATGAAGATACTCCTTGTACTGTAACGACTTGCCGCCGCTCACTAAGGAAATTATATATCCATTTCCCTACTTTTCCTGTTATTCCCATACATTTTAGTTTATGTATTATGATTCCATGGTCACACTTGTCGAACGCGTTGGTAAAGTCTGTGTATATTACATCATAGTTTTCATTACTTTCAAGTGCATCAATAATGTTGTTGTAGTGTTCCATTAGTTGTGATAGGCATGATCTGCCTGACCGAAACCCATGTTGGTTATCATTGAATTTTTCCTGAGTTTCCAAAAAGTCATAGATTTTCTGTCTAACTATTCTTTCAAATATTTTAGTGAGATGAGATGTAAGCGACACTGGCCTATAGTTTTTGGCCTCGGATCGATCTCCTCCTTTATATATTGGGACTATGTTCGCGCCGCTCTTCAGGATGCCCGATATTTCTTTCGTGTCTAGTGATCGTCTCTATATCCAGTATAGGGGCTCAGCGATTGCATTCTTGCAGTTTTTGATCAGTGTGATCATATATATATATTATATATATATATATATATATATATATATATATATATATATGTTATTTAAGCGATAGTTTGCGTTGTTTTTTTAAACATGTCCAAACACGTTTGGACGTGTTTAAACACGTATCGTACTGAACTACTGAAATATGAAGCGCAGGGACATGACTACGAAATAGAATGAGTGAAGATCGTCTGACAGGCTTAGCTTTAATCGCCATGGAGAGAGACAAGCTAACTCTAGATGATACGTCTGAAATATTAGATAGATTTGCGAGAAAAAAGGCGAGACGACTCAATTTGTTACTGGAATAAAACAGACGTGGGCGGTAGTGTGTTTTGTGGTGTACCTATATGTAAATTGCATATTTACTAAAGTATTCGATTTTGATTTAGTAAAGTAATTGCGTATTTGATAAAGTACACATTTTTTTGTCAAGTAGCCCCTAAATTATTTTTCATTGCGATTATCCTGTTTAAAATTTTATATATGTTAAACAGGGTGCCCGGACAGTTCGCTACTGGACATTTCGCTACCATATATAAATTTACCAGTAAGTAAAATTAAAAAGGTAATAAAATTTATTAAAAAATTACGAGAATTATTAAATGAATACAAGGATTATTAAATGATTACATGAATTACATAAATTATTACGCATAATTACATGAATTATTAAAAGAATTTTATTTTTTAAAAAGAATGAAAGAATGCATAAAACATTTGATACAATAAAATATCTAAAAATATTTAAGATTATGCGCAATAGCGCGAAGGAATTCCAGTTTATTTCCAGAATCGTATCTTCTCAGTAAATTATGGCTCCTCTGCTCACAGTCCCTATACTTTTTCTTCTTCCGAGTTGCGTTTAGGTTAGGTAACGTTACAGTATAAACAATTAAAAGAACACAAGACATACAAAAAATTAAAAGAACAACGAAAATATAAGAATTAGAAGAACAAAAGGCAAAGGATATAAAAGAATATTCCAATCAAACCAATTAAAAATTAAAATGTAGATAGAGGAACCAACCTTTATGGAAGCGCGAGTGACCAGACACTGAATTGCTAATAAAGAAGCCCTAACAAGGTGAATACTGGTGAGTATTTTTCTCGAATATTCTAAAGTTAGTTGGTACGTTATGTTGCTATTTTTTGTATTTAAGTAACCAAAAGGGGAGAGGCAGAGGGATCAATGTTAAATGTCGGTTTTTATAAAAAGAGATTCTAAAATTCTAAAAATTCTAAGAGAAGTGTCATCAGATGATGAGGCTAAAATTTTAAAATGTTTATCCAAAAGGGCAAGATTGCAGGACTGGGCATGTTCTCTTATAGGAGAAAATTCTTTAACGACAGCGAAGTTAGATGCCGGTAGCGAAATGTCCTAGTAGCGAAACGTCCAGTAGCGAAATGTCCGGTAGCGAATTGTCCAGTAGCGAACGGTCCTAGCACCGTTAAACAGATGTGCGTTTCTTCTGTCTCAACTGATCTAGCTGTTTCTGCATCCGTTTGACTTGCCTTATACGTGAGAGTTTTATTTGGATCTCTTCTAATGATTTCGTTATTCAGAGATATGTTATACTGTTAAACGTGTATACCCTAAATAATTGTATGCATGAAATCAATAAATGTGTGAATAAAATAGTTACTTTCTTTGTTAAATATGAAAACTATAGGATCAATACCTGATTTAAAATTTCAGAAACTACGAGTAATTACATCATAACATAGCTTAGATTGCGCCAATGTGACTGTCCTATCCAAACTTTTGTTGGAAAGGGTACACATTTCATGTGGATAGCTGTATAGTGGCTGTTCAAAAATGGCAGTTGCACTGACATTTTCAGACAGTTTTTACACAAAATAAGCTTAAAATACGCTAGCTTACGGGGCTCCATCCCGGACCCCGCTGGGGGAGCTTCCAGCTCTTCCCCAGACCCCCTAACTGTACGGGCTCGCCTGATTCACCACGGAACCTGACGAACGTAGCTCAAGTTCCCCCCCCCCCTTGCGACATTCCTGGCTACGTCCCTTATTATGGTTTCCACTAAAATTCACATATATCATTTTCTCATATTTGCCATTTTAAAATGAAAGGGGGAGGGTAATTACGGTTTTGTTGGGTAGCTTAAGGAGTAACAGTGCCAAAAATGTTAAATACCATTGCTCTATATAATGGCGCCAGACAATCATGGGTGAACGAAGAACTACTTTATAGTACCGAGATGTGCATAACTTTTTGCTGTTGGGTGGGGGGAGTACAAACTTTACTGGACTGCTAAAGTAGATGTGTTATACATGTTTTAATCGATAATTTCATTGTGACTTCAGATCAATAATTGACTCTGACGATGGCAGATGTCGTTGGAAATAGTGAAGAACAACGTGTAATAGACGGAATTCGAGGAAATGCTTATCGAGAAGCAATGGAAGCAGGTACAACTTTCATCAATCGGAAGTGGATCGCCGAAAAACTTCATTGTAGTGAAAGATCGGCGACTCGTGCTTTACAAAATTTGGCGAGGGCAAACCCGAAAAACTGTCGCAGGAAAGCGAATACATTGTGACTGAAAGCAGTGGCAAAAAACGACGACGTTGTACTGTATTCAAGTTGCCAAAATCATCTTGGAAAGGCGAAAGAAGGTTTTTGACTGGTCAGCGATTCAACGATATTGAGCGCGGCAAGGATTGAAGCCTTTCCATGTAATCCCAAAGCCAATGCTATCCCCAACAATCATTGAGAATTGATTTTGGTTTTGCGATTATTTGCGTCTATGGGCTAAAAATAATTTCATGTGCCTGGTCTCAAGTGATGAATTCTTCATTTGTACTGTCCGTCGGCCACATTATCAAAATGACAGAGCGTGGTCACTTTCCTTAGAAGCTATTGAAGACCATGAGCATTATCAATGACTTTGCAAAAAACTCGTTACATTTGCGGTATTCATTTGCTTCACTGCTGTCAAAATGATGTGGGTGATTAAAGATGGCGGCGCTTCATGGGATAGTGCATATTATCGGCAGATTATTCTTACATAAAATATCACTCTATTTCTTTCGGACCCACGAAATGTAATAGACACCTCGGAAGTTATTCATCTTTATGATAGTGCCACATGCCAAATGCCATGTGCAAACTCCGAGTTTGATTTCTTTGATCGAATCCAATGGTCAGGAAATTCCACTGATCTGAACGTAGCAGAGCACTTTGAAGCAATTTTCAAGGACAAAGAAGTGGACGATTTGATGCTGCAAGAACTTTGTCCCGACCGATATATATTCTCCTTCAACACATTCAAACTATCCTCCAAGAACTTGAGCATGACAGAGATTTGTTTAAACGTTTGCTGAAATCATACCCTGAACGTTTGAGAGCTGTACTTGAGGGTAGCGGCAAGCATACGAGATATTGATATGTTTTTGTATTCAGTTCGAATAAATCTTTCAAATGGTATGTTAGATTTTGCTGTAACTTTGTTTATTTTGGTTTGCACTCCGTAGCCAAAGATTATGCACAACCCTGTACAAAGAAATATGCGAGTGGCATTGCAATTATATTGCTCAGGATATTTTTGTATTGAGTAAACTGTAATATAATTATATGCCGGAAGCATAGGGCCGATGTAATTTCAATGGTGGTCGCGGGTTTATGTTCATCGTGATAGCAGTTCCTCAAGTCGCATCGAAATCGTTTTCAGATGCTACATCATTAATTTTTTTTAAATGCATAATAAGCTGTTAGACAGAAATAGATACCTTTTCGAAAAGATTTTAATAACTTCTTAAATAATTACATTTTAATGACACAAGGTTTGGTAATATTGTTGCAACTCGCCCTCTAAATTATATATGCAAACCGAGTATAATCTTATAGACTTCATTCTTTTTTTTACACACACACACACACACACACACACACACAGAGAGAGAAGAGAGAGAGAGAGAGAGAGAGAGAGAGAGAGAGAGATATTAATTGACATTCTACATAGACATTCTACATAGATATTCTACATAGACAAAATTGAAGTAAATAAAATAGGTTTCTTCCATTAATTCTTGGAAATTTCTTTTCAAAGACGAAAACTAGATGAAAATATGTCCTCAATTCAGTAGCATCATTAACAACACCATCACCACTATCTAAATTACTTGTTATAAGATGACCCAAATGTTTATATGTTTTGCGTATATTGTATACTCACATTTTTTATTTATTATGTGTATTCTCAGAAAAGAATACCAAGTATTTCCTGTAAATACCACACTTTATATCATATAATATATAAATAAATATTATACTTGTTTAAGTTTTAAATTCAAACTGCATCATCTATACGGGTAAAGTGGATCATTTATACGGGTAAAGTGGATCATCTATACGGGTAAAGTGGATCATCTATACAGGTAAAAATATGTAGCCTTTAAGTTAAACTTTTATTTTTATACCAAAACCAGTTACAGACTAAAACTTCCATATCTTATACCAATCATGCATCAATTTAAACTAAAACAATAAAAATATTAAGCTATACAGCAACAGTATAGTAACATTCTTTGCAGACGATACAAAGATCAGCAGAAAAATCAGCGCTGTAAATGAAGTGGAGGCCTTGCAGAGGGACACGAACAAAATATACAAATGGTCAGAAGACAACAACATGACATTTAACACCGAGAAATTTCAGCTCTTGAGATATGGTAGAAAAGAGGAACTTAGACTGCATATTATGCTCCAGATAGACAGGAAATTCAGAGAAGCACGAAAGCGATCGATCTGTGGGTAATAATGACCGATGATGCCAAATTCGAAACAAACTCAGATAGCGATAAATAAAGCGAAAGGAGTTGCGGGACAGCCGGACAGGTACTAAGAACGTTCAAAAGAAGGGCCAGGACAATAATGATTCCCCTGCTAAAAACACTGATTATACCAAAACTTGAATACTGCTCAGTTTTGACGTCCCCATATATAAAGGAAGAAACTAATAAACTAGAAAAAACGCAGAAACATTTCACAGCAAAGATTGATGGCTGCAAAGAACTCAACTACTGGGAAAGACTACATAAACTAAATCTGTACTCCCTGGAAAGAAGAAGAGAGAGGTAAACCATAATCTACATATGGAAAATGATCGAAAAACTGGTACCAAACCTAAAGCTAAACCCAATTACCATTTAAACAACACTGGAAAATAGGAAAGGCAGAATGTGTAGTGTAAATCATTTACTAATAATTATGAAATTACGAAAAAGTATGTTTGTCAGATTTAAATTGTTTAAAATGGGTAGAGTTGGCAGTCCTGAACAGAGGCCCAAAAGAGCGGGCTACCCACAAGGGAGTGAGTCTTTTAGGCTGCGCGTTAAGCGTGAGGTTGGCGTCATGTAACGTGAAATTTAATTAATTGTTTTGTGCCCCTCTCCCTCTCCGACGTAAATTATTATAATAGAAATTCCGTACTCGCATCCCCCTAATTACTTAAACCATTTTCGGAAGTAAATAAAAGAGTTAAAAAGTGTTAAAAGAGTGTTAATGAACCCCCCCCCCTTTGTTT
Organism: Bathynomus jamesi; assembly: GCA_023014485.1. Lineage (NCBI taxonomy): Eukaryota > Metazoa > Arthropoda > Malacostraca > Isopoda > Cirolanidae > Bathynomus > Bathynomus jamesi. The sequence goes on along the minus strand of JAJOZX010000659.1, from coordinate 384,952 downwards.
TGTAACGGTTCATAGTCTCGGCGTGGCTACCATGAATATAATTGTAAAGTAGTGTTGAAATGAGTAAAGAGAGTGTAAAGATAAATGAAATAGCGAGTAGAAAGAAGCGTAAATAATAAAAGGCGTTCACTATATTTGGTGGCAGTTAACCTTATTAAATTGTTATCAATTTAATAATACGAACCCATGCATTCCGTTAGGCCTATGCATTATTTTTTTTCGTTTCTGATAAATAGGAATTCAAAATTTGTGCGTGTGTTCTTTCGACTAATCACGATCGTTTTCACGTTTTCCGTATAAAGAAAATTAGTAGATATTCTGTTTCGCTACCCGTTTTAGAGTAATTATCAAATTAAACAAAAATTCAATGTAATTTCAAAATGGCGCCCATTGTTTTCCAAATTATTCTGAGTCACGTCGCTTCAAAAATTTTTGCGCGTCAAAATTTGTTGTTTGAGATCGAGTCGTTACAGGGTCGGTAGAAAAACTTGTCCGACTCAATATTGCGAGTCATTATTATGTTAAATTTCGTTCATTAGGTCGGAGAGGACATAGTTTTGAAAATTTATCGTGCTGCCTGAGGACTCAATTTTTCTTTTTTTTCGTCTCTTCCACTGTTATGCCTGTTTCAGCTTACCTTTTAAGAATAATGATTAATAAATAAATTTTACTGGATTTGTACGTAAGTCAAGTATGTTAGTTTAAGTACAGTATGATACATTTTATATGGTCCTTTCAAAATGTTTCAGCGAAAATTTGTACCGCATTTCTAGGTATATATACATATATAGTATTGTAAAACATTTCATGAACATGTAAAATTTTCTGGGTTTCATTAGCAGATTTTTTATTATATTTCGATTGGTTGTACATAAATTATAATGATAGGCTTATTTTAAATAATTGTTTATGTAAGTTTACGGGCTTTTTGCTTTGCTTCGCTTCGCGCTATGTAGGATTAAGTTACATTTTAAGGGACAGTCGAAAAATAATCTTAAACATATTAATTTGTCAGATTATAGGATGGTGTTAGACTTTAAAATAAGCTAAATGAGTTTAACTGAAATAGAGAAATTGTGAAATTTTCTATAAATTTTTTTGATTTTTTTTATATACTTAATTATACACTTACATATTAACTTATACATATATTAGTTATATATATAATTATATATATTTATATAGTCAAAATTTGGTAGGTAGGCTGATTTATCTATTTTTTTTTTCCGTTCCTTTCGTTCAATTTCACGACAATTCCGACATATTTTGTAAAATGGCTATTGTATTGTACTAAAGAAAGATTTCTTGTAGGCCTATCGTTAAATATTGTTCGGAGATTAACCGTTACTACGGTATCTGTCTATTGAGTATTAATTTTTAGTTATTTAACAAAATTTTAATTGGTTTAACATAAGTAATCATAGGATTTTTCTTTAATAAGCACAAATGTTATGCATTAAATTCTAAATTGTTCTTTCCACGCGTAACATTGAATTTATTAATTATAGGCCTAAAAAAGTGCGGCAGTACATTTTATTTTTATTTTGGCGGCCAATGTGAGTTACGGTACACATTTTACGAAATTTGGATATTATAATTTTTTTTTGAATTACAAAAAATTGTGTAGAAAATTCTTTTCATATATTGTTTATTTACGTTTTTTAAATTCATTCAATTTTATTTTTATAGGTAGGCCGATTTTTTATTTCTTCCAGTTCAATGACAATGGTAAAATTTTTATTTGGAATTTAGATTGTATTGCAAAAAGGATATTTTGATTGATATTTTAATTGGGGTATTAGAAATGAAAAATGTCTTTTTTTTAGTTCGAGCGTTTGCATGGAAAATATTACAAAATTATGTTAGGATATAATGCAATTTCATTCGGTTAGGGATATTTGTATAGAGGTTCGCTTACAAACAAAGCGACCGCGCTAAATTATGAAATGTTTTGTTTTTGTTTACAGTAGGTGGCGTGTATTTTTGAGTGCATATTATCTATTCGTATTTAGTATAACGATGCAACTTTGTAGTTTCACTTGGAAACGATAAATTACTGGGATTTTTGTGATTTGCAAGTTACTGGGGTTCTTGTTGAAGGAGAGAGTTGTATCTCAGATGTAATTTGCTAATTGCGAGTTCAATTCGTATGAAATTTAACGTTTCAAGTTGGAATTACTGTATTAAAATAATTTTTGGTAGTAATATTTAATTTTTTTTACTTTTTAATAACTGTTTTGGAAAATTATTATTGTTGAAACCTTCAGTCGGGGGTTAACTAATGCATTTGAAACATTGGCTCAAGTGTACACTCGGAAATGGAGCCTTCTAGATAGCCAGTAACGTTTTTGTGGCGTCTTTGTGTGCTCCTCCTCAAAGGGCAAGAGGGTTCATGATTGTCAGAGAATGGATGACATGAAGTTTCTGGGGTTCATTTTTGTCTTTTGTATTTAAAAGTATTGATGTGATTTCTGACGGTAGTTTGAACAATAATAGTTCTTAAATTATACTAACAGTTACTATGTATGGGCGCTTTTATATTTATACTGTACAATTTTGTTTCGTACGTTTTATGACTTTTTTTTTATCTTCGCTGTAACTGCCATAAGTGACCTTATTGGTAGCTAGATTTGATTAAATTTTTGCGAAATTCTGATATTTGTCTTTTTTTTTCCGTGAATTTGGCCAGAGCAAATGTGTAGTTAGTATTTCGAAGTGAACTGTCGAGAAAATTCGATAAATTAAATATGAAATGATAAGCAGTACAGAAACACGTTTCGAATAAACTTTTTTTTCAAAATTTCAAAGGCTCGGTTTGGAGGCAACCAAGTTGAATCCGAGTTCCATCCAGTGAGTTTAGTCGACCGGATAGGTGATCGATCACCAGTGATGAGAGAGAAGAGAAACCAACTGCGCAGGGACTTGGCGCAGGGTGGTTTCGGAAGAGAAGAGATAGAAGAGAGGAACCGAATGCGCAGGGACTTGGCGCAGGACAGTTTCGGAAGAGAAGAGAAATTTACGTGTGCAGGGTCTTGGCACACGAAAGTTTCGATCGAAGATGGGCTACTGGTATTTTTCGGGCAGTAGCTGGTCACGCTGCTCGAAAGCTTCGCTAAATATGTGTCGTAGCACGCGGTAGACAAGCCACGAGAGCTTGAACGGGTGTTTACGACTGTACTGTCCATACAGACATACAGTAGGTTCGTGGGAAACGGCCTACGGCGGAGTGATCGTTTGATTGTTGCCAGTAGAAGAGTCTTTCAGCTGGACGTAGGAAGAGCAGCGTTCACCGACAAAAGTGGAGATGAGACAAGGCGAGTTTCTTCATCGACTTCTAGAATTGCAAATTCCGTCCAATTCCAGCGCGTGGTCCCGCTTTCAGTATATCTCCCCCCCCTGAACCTTTTAGAATTGGACGTCTCTCTTGTTTTTTTTTCTTCGCCATTTGGAGAGAGAGCGGAACCATATAGCGTGCTGCCCTGTTGCATGTTGATTGATGCAATCCCTTGCATTCTAGCGAAGTGAGCAGGAGAGCTGCGATTGAAAATTATCTAAACAACGTCCAGCAAATTAATGTACTGATTATTATGTAATGAAATTATAAGTGAAAGGGTGCGATTATTGCCCATAATTGTTGTGTTTTTCGTGAAATAGTATGTGCGCTCTTGGTCAGTATTTTATGTAAACTTTTTCTTATTTTTTCTATGTCGCCCTGATAGTAACTGTATAACTATACAAATAACTGTTTCAAAATGTAAAGCGATCGTTGATGAGGAATCGCGGGAATAGATTGTGAACTTGAGATTTGTGTAGCCACTGTAAGAAAATTTTCCGTTATTTTTTTTGGCATGTATAGATTAGTTACAGGTTGTAATTTAATTATTAGTGTGAAATGTTATTTTATGCAAATGTGAAAATTATAAAGGTTCGGTTTTAATATGATACAAAATATATGTGTGGAATTTGTCATTCTAATTATTTCTTGTCTATCAACTTTGAAATTGTTAAAGGAAAAAAAAAAAAAAAAAAAATTGCAAAATATATAAATTTGTTGAATAAATTTATTAAAATTGTTAAACGATATTAATAAGTTTTACTAATGGAAAAACTTATTTCCAAGGGGGTGATGCGAGTGTAGTAATGCCTAGTTAAGAATATTAATTTTTGTTAATTAAGATAATGTTTAATGTAAATCATTTACTAATAATTATGAAATTACGAAAAAGTATGTTTGTTAGATTTAAATTGTTTAAAATGGGTAGAGTTGGCAGTCCTGAACAGAGGCCCAAAAGAGCGGGCTACCCACAAGGGAGTGAGTCTTTTAGGCGGCGCGTTAAGCGTGAGGTTGGCGTCATGTAACGTAAAATTTAATTAATTGTTTTGTGCCCCTCTCCCTCTCCGACGTAAATTATTATAATAGAAATTCCGTACTCGCATCCCCCTAATTTACTTAAACCATTTTCGGAAGTAAATAAAAGAGTTAAAAAGTGTTAAAAGAGTGTTAATGAACCCCCCCCCCCTTTGTTTTGTAACGGTTCATAGTCTCGGCGTGGCTACCATGAATATAATTGTAAAGTAGTGTTGAAATGAGTAAAGAGAGTGTAAAGATAAATGAAATAGCGAGTAGAAAGAAGCGTAAATAATGAAGAAAGTAAATAATAAAAGGCGTTCACTATACTAGATGCCTGGCTCAGGGCGGTACCAGATGAGCCGGGTATACCTGCCTATGTACGGTGGAGAGCGCAAGAAAGCAACTCGCTCCTCCACCAAGCCAGACCTAGAGGCGGGGCCACCAGCTTGGCCTTCGTGTGAACAGCAAGAAAGTTAACAAGGTTAAAGGTATTTAATATTTTTGGAGGCTGAAAGGCAATAGAAATATAGTTTGTGAATGAGGGCGGAATTGGGTTAGACCGAATAATATAACTGACCATTGTTTGAATTGTGTTTAATTTAAACGAGGAAACAAATGATTTTGGATTGCTATTACGAATCAATATACCAGAAAACAATTATATATTTCTTTAATGAGGAAAACGGAAAAAGTCATTGAAAAACAAAAATTATAAAAAAAAGTGATAAAAAGTGATTAAAATCTTGTTACAACTTAAATATTGTATAATGAAAACAAGAACACATTAAAATAATACTTAAATAGATACCACGTGTCTCATTTCTGAAATTTTCCTTATTCTCGTACTTGTAATCGTCTTCGTAAAAGTCAATAAGTAATAATAATAATAATAATAATAATAATAATAATTTTTAAGTTCGCTATATTTTCCGGCAAGTGCCAAAATCATGCTATAAAATTTACTATCACACTTGTTCGATCTGTTTTTGTTAAACGGCAAAATACAAAAGACAATCTTAGGCAAGGAAAGACTGTAGACAGGACCGAATCAACCTGTGAACCTGTGATGGCGCCCTGTGCAAAGTATTCCTTATGCGCCCCCACCTCATTAAATTCGGAACATATGCAAATTGATTATGATAGAAATACATAATTAATTAAAATACATAATTATTTAATACATAAACAATCATAATTAATTAAAAATCCAAATTTCATTCTAGGTGGCAGCCGCACCGCTCGCCCCTGCCTTGGTACGGCCCTGATTGTAGATAAACAAAACTCAAGCTTTAAGTACAGACTGCAGTACAGTTTTTCTATACAAGTAAACACATCCTGAACGCCGATTGTGCAACTTGTACTTCTTATACCCTCCAGGGTATAACCTAATGCTGGGCCCAGGAGAGGTGAGGGGGGGGGGTTGCATGAAGTGTCAAAGCATCATGGCCCGGAGTCGAAAACAGCACCAGGGCCCGTGATTCCTCTCCCGGGCTTTGGCCTGATGGTAAAGCACCGATCTGTTAATCTTAAGACACTGAGACTGAGTCTAGGCTCGGACTTGTTTGGTGGGCTAGTGGTTGGGTCCCACGAAAAAGTGTAGGTCCCCTCCGTCGTATGACCTTAAAGAGGTTACGAAGGAAGTTAACAACTTGAAACATCCATCCACTGTATAGAATTATAATAAAACTTATGATTTCTACCATTCAAATTAAATCCTGTTAATTACTTCAGTGCTTTGTCATTTATTTCCCGTTTCTTAGTTACTGCGGATGTACATCATTATAAGTAATCGCCTTTTAAATAGGAAACAATGCTTCAACTTTAATTAAAGAAAAAAAATTGTATACATATTCAGGGTCAGTAAATATTGAAGGTCGCGAACATTTTATCAAGTACATTATGCGAACGCGCACACAAATTCTATCCTAACCTCTCCATCTTTAAATACTTTTATAAGCTTTTAAACATACAGTAATAAAGGAATTTATTTGCTAATTGTCAAGAATTTTGGGCTACGTCGTAACCAATGTCGTAACATCGCTTTCCGTTGATTAGCGAAGTTAAGCGACATTGGGTCGGATAGTAGTTGGATGGGAGATCGACCTCCGCGCCCAGACTATGTAGCGACCCGTAGTTCGGATCATCTGACGTAAAACTGCAGGTCTCCTCCGTCATATGCTCTTAAATGCTGCGAAGGAGGTTAAAGAACCCAATTATTACATTCATCGAGAATTGACTTGAACGTTTCATTTATAAAATATTTAAATTCTGTCTTTATTTTCATATATTCATAATTTTTCGACAATTTTTTTTTTTAAAACGAAGATCCGCTGAAGGTTAGGGTCAAGTGTACCAGTACTTTTTTCCACTTCAGCTAGGTAAAGTTGTGTGTGTGTGTGTGTGTGTGTCTGTGTGTGTGTGTGTGTGTGTGTGTCCAATTCTAATTCTTCTCTCTCTTTCTGGCACCTTGCCAAGAATTCCATCAAATTTACTACTACTTTCCCTCCTCTTTTCCATTCTAACGACTCAGTTGCCGTCTCTTTTCCTCATAAAGCTGAACTCTTCGCTCAGACTTTCGCCTCCAACTTAACCCTGGATGATCCCGTGCTTTCCTCCATCTACTCCTCCCTCTGGCTTAATTGTGTCTGAAATTAGGATCTCTTCCAAAGGTGTTTTTTTCTTCCTGTCTGAGCTCAACTCCGGGAAGGCGTACGGTCCTGATTGTCTCTCTTCTGTTGCTCTCAAGAACTGTACTCCTGTGCTGACACCCTGCCTAGACAAACTTTTCCGTTTTTCTTTCTTCATCTGGTACTTTTCCTTCCTCTTGGAAGTTCGCTTTCATTCAGCTTTCATTTGCTTTCATTCAGCATGTCTTCCAACTATCGTCCAATTGCTTTGATTTCTTGCCTTTCTAAAGTTTTTGAATGTATCCTTACAGTGATGGCGCCACGTTTTTTGAATAGGGAAGACGAGATGAAAAAAGATATAAAAAAACATACATGATATTTAATCTTTAAATTGAAGTTAATGTTTATTAACTGCGTATTGTGGTAATACTATAATTGTAATGGTGTTGCTGGAGGGATAAACACAAAACCAAAGAACATTGCATGCGTTTTGTTTATCCATATTATGTGATGCACATGACTGTATATACTGTATATGTGAGTGTATATCTTTCCATTTGTGTATCTCGCACATAAATGTATGAGTATATGGCTCTACTGGTTTAGTATACCTTATACACTTGTGACAATTGTATTTTAGAGATTGAATGACAAATCCGACCATCAGTTTTGTGCAGATTAGTCAAAAAACATTTTTATTCATTACATAACTTAATATGTGTTTATTATCCATTCGTCCCAGCACAAATTGGTAAGTGATGGGGATGAAACTATAAATAATCATCGTAATTGGATGGAAAATAGGGGGGGGGGGATTGTTCCCCCCTTTGAGAATTGGAGGGGACTGTCACCCTCTTTGAGAATAGGGGAGACACGTTCACTCTGTTCCCCCTATGATGCCACCTCTGTATCCTTAATAGAAAGATTCTTAAACGCTTCTCTTCTCACACTCTTATTTCAAATCGTCAGTATGGGTTCCATAAGGGACGCTCTACTGGCAATCTTGCACATCTCTCTGACTTTTGGTCATCCTCCTCTCGGAATTTCCGTGAAACATTTGCTGTTGTGCTAGACACATCAAAAGCTTTTGATAGAGTCTGGCACAAATCCTTAATTTTCAAACCGCTCTCCTTCGGTCAGTACCCTTCTATGTGAGCCTTCATCTCTGATTTCCTTTCTAGTCGATCTATAGCTGCGGTTGTAGATGGTCACTGTTCTTCTCCTAAAGTGATGTTCCTCAGGGCTCTCTCCTGTCACCCACTCTTTTCCTTGTATTTATCAATAATCTATTAGGTCGCACTTAAGGGATGATCCATGACTTCCCAGTGGAACGATTCCAAACTTTTGGAATCGTCCCACTGGGAAGTCATGGATCACCCACCCCACCCATAGTCCTGACCTTGCACCAAGCGACTTCCATTTGTTTCCAGCCCTAAAGGAGCACCTCGGAGGTAAACAATTTCAAAACGATCCTGATGCAAAAGTGGCTGTACGAAACTGGTTAAAAACTAAGGACCCTACATTATACGCGACCGGCATCGGAAAGCTTGTCCCACCTTACGACAAATGTTTAAGTCTGTTTCGGCTACGTCGTGGCCAATGTCATAACACCGCTTCCCGGAGATCAGCGAAGTTAAGCGACACTGGGTCTGGGTAGTAGTTGGATGGGAGACCGTCCTCCGCGCCCAGATTATGTAGCGACCCGTGGTTCGGATCCCACGTAAAGCTGTAGGCCCCCTTCGTCATATGACTTTAGATGTTGCGAAGGAGGTTAAACACCTCCCTTCCCCCAAAAAATCAAAAAAATTTGTTTGGTGATTATGAATGAAGAAAAGTAGTAATAATTTGTTGTTGAAATGCTTGTAATAATTACTTGCTTTGTAATAAAACATTTTTCAAAACACCTTGTAAACTTACTTTTTGAACGACCCTCGTATTTACGTTGTAAAAACATATATATTTTAAATCCCATATATAAATCAGACTTTCTTTCAATTAAACTTAAACCGACATGTTACAGCATAGCCTAATAACTGTATATTGGGTACTTACATATTAACGGGGGGCCACTACATATTGATGATTGGTTAGGTTAAGTTGTAATATTTTCGTTAGTTAAAAATTTCTAATACATCATATTTTTTAAATAGCAATATTTTTTTAAATATTTTTTATACAATTTTCTGAAAAAAATAATTTTTTTAGGCTTATACATGATGAAAATTTGGGATCTATCAAAAAGTGAAGATGCGGTCTCTTTTTTTGCAAGCCAAAGAAATTCTGGAGCTATTGAAGAATAGGGACCCCAGCCTTCTTTAGTTAGCTTTATAAGGCTAACTAACGAAAATATCATGACCTAACCTAACCATTCGTCAAGGGCGTACAGTTAACCTAACGATTGGTTAGTGATATTTTCGTTAGTTAGCCTTATAAGCCTAACTAAAGAAGGCTGGGGTCCCTATTCTTCAATAGCTCCGAAATTCTACCTGCTGAACGTATAAAAAATATTAAAAAATATGGCTATTTAAAAAATATGATATATTAGAAATTTTCAACGAACGAAAATATTACAACTTAAAAAGAAGAGTTGAAATACTGTTTTAGATATCTTCACGGGCAGTATCAGTTAATAAAATCTTTTATAATTTTTACACGCATGCTTTTTTTCTTTGTTTTATAACATTTAGCAATTATTTTATTGGTTATATAATTATCTATATTTTTTGTTTGAAATATAAAACAATATACGGTACTTACGTATTAACGGGGGGCCACCACATATTGATGATTGGTTAAGTTAATAATTAGTAGCAATCAAGGACAGGAAAGTACGCCATGTTCAAAATCCCAAGCATATCTTGATAGGCTATATTAAAGTAGTAACTAACATGTAATTAATAAATGTCTGTAGTGAAATCAATTGTACGGTATATTGTACTCTACAAGGTGCTCGAAAAGTCCCGTCACCCTTACAAAATGTACATATTGTAATACCAATTTTATTTTTGCGTGATTAATTGAATTTATATGTGATTCACTGACATTTCTTTTTCTTCTCCAGGTATTAGAACAATGGCAGACCAGTCCACTTACACTCTGGAGGAAAGGACAGTGATGAGCACATGGGCTCATGAAAGTTCACATATTGGCAAAACGATGCATGATATCCAGAATGATTTCAACGCAAAATTCAGTAAGGCTGCACCACCAAACAAGACGGTATTACGCTGGGAGAAAAGCTGTTTGAAACTGGCTCCATCAAGGACAGACCACGGTCGGGAAGACCAACAACGCGAGCAGAACAATGTGAAGGTATGATTGTAGCCGTGGCTCGTTCACCGAAAAAATCACTTCGGAAACGATCACAAGAACTTGCAGTCCCCGTGTCCACAATGAGAGATCACATGACAAAAGATCTCGGCATGAAACCATACCGCCCGTCATGATGGTGCACACACAGATGTTCTTGATTAGTAACTGTAATTAATAACTGTATTTACTGTAATTAAAGTAATTGTTGCTCGTGACTTGTTTCTTAAATTGCACCTACCACATATAAATACAATTAATCACACAAAAATAAAATTGATGTTACAATATGTACATTTTGTAGGGGGTGACCGGACTTTTCGAACACCCTGTACATACAATAAGCAACAATAATTATCGTAGTCAGGATTTTACTATTAGCAAAGTACCAATTTGTTCTGGTAGCGTGAAATAATTAATTAAAGTATGTACAGTGTATTCAACAGTAAGAGTTAATGATATAAAGATGTGTCAAAATGTTTTGATATTTTACATTATTTAATCACTTTTAGGTTTATATCTTAAATAAAATTACTTTTGAGCAACATTTTGTGTGTGTGTGTGTGTGTGTGTGTGTGTGTGTGTGTGTGTGTGTGTGTGTAAGGAATTTTTTTTTAATTTGAATAACTTTCATTGATAAAATTAATAAAATGTTCACAATTTTTGTTTTTGTTTTACTGTAACATAAATAGTTGTTAATTAAAAATAAAAGTTATTGTTAATAATAATATATAAATCATGAATAACAGTTATTAATTAGAGTATATATTACTCTTAAGTTGTTATTAATCGAACCAACCAATGTTTAGCATTGATGGGAATATTCCTTTGGAAATACTTTGATTGATAATTTTAGCTAAAGTTGCAGATATCTTATCTTTAACAAGCTTCAGTATAGGTACAGGAATGTTATGACTTTATTTTTGGTATTTTTTAATTTACCAACAATATTCCGGACCTCAATAGAGGTAGCAGGAGCAAAAGAAAATGAACTTAGTGGCATATATTCTAACGGTGAATGATCATTATTTAGTAACTGTAAGCGAAACTTACCAGCTATTGAAGTAAAATGGTTATTTAAAGAGTCTGTAATAGAAGTATCATCAGTAATTTCTTTATTACCAACATTTCGTTTATTGAATTTTTCTTAATTTTGTTTCCGAGAAGATTGTTTATGGTTGTCCAAGTGTTTTTTCATGTTTCCTTTATGTTTGGAAAATTGAATGATTGTGTATGTAATGAAAATGATTAAATGCGTTCATTTACATCTTTTATGTGTTCTCAAAACGATTTTGCGTACAGGAGACACGATGCGGCTATGTGATAATTGTGATGGCCGTGTACTGGATGACGGAGGCACTGCCGCTGCCTGCCACTGCCCTCATCCCCGTCTTCGCTTTTCCCCTTCTAGGCATCTTAACTTCGGTGGACGTTTGTCTCGTGTACATGAAGGAAACTAACATGATGTTCATTGGGGGTCTGATGGTCGCTGTTGCAGTTGAACACAGCAACCTTCACAGGAGAATTGCACTTTTCGTTATCCTTCAAGTCGGTAATTAAGAATGCATTAAATTTAATGGGTCGGAGCTTATTTGACGTTAGTTTGGATTAAAAAAAAAATTTTTAGACTGCACAGGCTGAGTGCACACGCACTTTTCCTTCAATGCAAATCGCATTTTAAATTGAAATGCATTTCAGCATCACTGTATTATCCATATGTTAGCTAACTTTATGTATATTAACTTATTTATTATTACATTAGAACAGGTAATAAAATGTCGAATGAATATTGCTTTATCTATAGAGGCAGTAAAATGTACTTGAATGTAAGAACATGATACAAAAACTTTAAAAATATCTTCGTAAAACATTATCAATATTATTTCCATTTGTTTCCTGAAAATTCTACTAAAACCTAATGTTGAACTTATGAAAACATTATATACAGATATATATTTATTATTTTTTTTCTAAGGTCAAAGTCCTCGCAATCTGATGGCAGGATTCATGATAACGACAATGTTTTTGTCAATGTGGATCTCCAACACTGCTTCTACTGCAATGATGGTTCCAATTGTTGATGGCATTTTACAAGAATTATACAAAGTAAGTATATGTTAAATTATTGTGAAATGAGTATATATCACTGTGCAAAAGCCTTGTGACACCGTTGACTAGTGCGTTTTTATCGGTCCTGTATCACTAATGGAATGTGCTGAGTTTGAAAGTATACGCAATAATATGTATTTCTTGGCTTCATTTTTTTATTTCCAAAATAGTTATCAGTTAAAGTGTCAAGAATTTTAAGAGATCAGCGACTTAGATTTATACAGTATTACTAATGAACTTCAACTAAATGATATCCAACGAACGGGAAAATGCTCGCAAAACTGGATTTTCTGGCCGTATTCAAGAGATCATTAGGAAACAAAGAAAATAATTCAGTAGCAGGTAGAAGGTGTGGTCGACCCCCTTAAAAGATACTCTGAGTATGATGATCGATACCTGAAGATTACTTCTTTAATGGACAAGAGAAAATATAACAGAATTATCAAGGTATAAATCCATTCTTTCATTGCACGAAGATCCTTTGTGACAAGTCGTTTAAACCAGTGTTGTCTAAAGCAGTGTAAAGAAGAAGGCCAAAAATGTTAAGTAAGAAGAGTGCAGCATATTTTCAAAAATACAAAGATCACAATGGTAAATAAATTCTTTAATACATTTTACTTAGGAAAACTTTACCATAATGACTACGACGACGACGGTGAAGCCAAATCCTAACATACTGTATACAGTAGTTCAGCTTTATCTCCATCCAGTCGGCTCACAAAAACTATAGTTAAGAGGCAACATGGCAAATCCTTATTATATTTCTACGCATTATACAGTTTCACTGTTCCTGAAAATATATTCGCTACACAATAATACATTCATCGATATATATTTTGTTTTCTAAAAAATCATGAAATTGTTTGTTTCATAAGAACTAACAACAAAAACATTTTAGCAACTTGATGATGCTTGATTTCAAATAAAATGTCAAAGAAAATCTGGTCTCAAAACAATTCAGCCTTAATTTTTTAGCAAAAGAAAAAAAAGGCATTGACAAGCAAATACTGCACACTTAAAATAAGTACAAATTCATTTTTCTTTTTAATTTAAGGCGTCATCTCTAGAAGAAGAATCAGAAATGCAAAGCAAAGGACATTCCCAAAGTGATAAGGGCGTGGAGGACAATAAACATTTAACATCGTCAACTCATCATCAAAGTCAAACGGAAATGGTGGAAAGCGATACACATCACCGATTAGAAGGAAGGGTAAACGAGTAAGTAAATTCTTCACTTGTTTCTAAAATAGCAAATATCCGTTAGGCCGTCAGGGATACACCAAATATCAAAGTTAGTTCAGTGGATGCTTGCTATCAGGGTTTTATATATATATATAAGCACACCGGACAAAAAATTAGTCACCCCTAATAGCACCGATAGTAGGAAGTTCAAGGTCACACAGAGGGCGCTGATGTAGCATTGGTAAGTGACAAGTAGCGGTGACGTAGCACACAGGATCAGATCTGTTTCGTGAGGTGGTGAAGAACAAAGTGTGCGTTGGATATAGTCTGCAAAATGGGTCGTGAGGCAGACGTTACTCAGTGGCAAAAAGGAGCCATCGTGTTTGGCAGAGCCCACGGACACAAAATGTCTGAAGTAGCCCAATTTGTTGGTGTGTCAACGCGTACTGTCCAGCGAGTTTACAAAGAGTGGTGTAGTTCGCAATCAATTGAAAATCGACGGCGTAACTGTGGCCGGAAAACAATTCTCGACAATAGGGACCGCCGCCATGTTTCTCGTCTAGTAACTGCAAATCGTTTTCAAACCAGAGAACAATTGCTCCAAGAAACCAATGAGGTTTTCCAGCGACCAATTTCCGAACGGACATTGCGACGAGAACTGCATGCGATCGACATCTGGAGCAGGGTACCACGGAAGAGGCCGCTGTTAACAGCAAGTCACAAATTGGCACGTTATAAATGGGCTCAGAGGCACAAAAACTGGACTGCGACAGATTGGAAACGTGTAATTTGGTCCGATGAGTCCCGTTTTTGTTTGTTCTCCAATGATGGGAGGCGACGAGTACATCGCAGGTCCAATGAAGCCTTTAATCCTGAATGCGTCGAAGGTGTTGTTCAGGCTGGAGGTGGTTCCGTGATGTTCTGGGGATGTTTTTCGTACCACGAAATGGGCCTCTCGTTCCAGTGACGATGAATTTGAACCAGCAGGCGTACCTCCGCATACTAAACTCGCCGGATTCGTGCGGTTATCAAGGCCAGAGGCGCCGTCACACGTTATTAGGTACATTCTGAGAGGGGTGACTAATTTTTTGTCCGGTGTGCTTATATATATATATATATATATATATATATATATATATATATATATATATATATATAATTATATATAATATATATATATATATATTATATATATTTTAATATTTTTTTTAAGTTCGGGAAGAACCGATTCGCCTCTATTTAAAAGGGCATATCTCGGCAGAAAAACAAAGAAAAAGTGAGAGGAAAGACAGAGGAAAAAGAAAGGGTGGAGGGGACAGTCGAAGTGGAAAAAGACCAAGGATGACAAGGACTGCAGGGTCGAGCCCCATCATCCTTGGGTGCTAGGGCCGGGAGGGCGCACGTGAAACCTCCAGGAACAAGCATGTACAAACGAGCACAAAGATCACTCAAGAGCACGAGCTTAGAACCCCCTTGCGGGGATATATATATATATATATTTTTTTTTTTTTAAGTTTGGGAAGAACCGATTCGCCTCTATTGAAAAGGGCATATCTCGGCGGAAAAACAAAGAAAAAGTGAGAGGAAAGACAGAGGAAAAAGAAAGGGTGGAGGGGACAGTCGAAGTGGAAAAAGACCAAGGATGACAAGGACTGCAGGGTCGATCCCCATCATTTTTGGGTGCTTGGGCCGGGAGGGCGCACGTGAAACCTCCAGGAACAAGCACGTACAAACGAGCACAAAGAGCACTCAAGAGCACAAGCTTGATATATATATATATATATATGAAATGCACAGAACGAATGTGCATGGAATAAGGGATTCTTCTGGGATATTAAATCCACTCTAGACCGAAACAGTACTTCGAGCTAGAGTGAATTTAATATCTCAGAAAAGTTCCTTGTTCCATGCACATTAGTTCTGTGTATTTCATAAAAGTTATCTCAGGGAACCATTCTAAGTTCGACCATATATATATATATATATATATATATATTAGTGATGTAGCGGATGTCATTTTTTTCACATCCGCGGATGCGGATGTTTGATTTCAACATCCGCGGATGCGGATGCGGATACGGATGTCTACATTTTCGTTATTTTTTAGGATATATTCGAGATTTGTTGTGTTTAACGTATATAATAAGTTATTATATAGAGAGAGCTGTAGCTATAATGTAGTATAATTGATTAATTGTACAATAATTGCTGTACTTTTCCCTGAACATATAAAATAATAGCAAGCATCTAACTAATATAGAAATCAATTAGTGAATTCGTCTGCAAATAAATTCGTTATATTTTGTTGAGTTTCAGCCACAATTAGAAACCATAATTGTGTTACCCGACCTCTTTCCCCAACCTCCACCCTTATAGAAAGAGATCTTTAATTAGCTTGATAACTATTTATATTAAGTTTAAAGTTTTATTAGGCATATTTATAAATGAGTAATTAAAATAAAGTAAACTAAGATGTTCATCGTTTAATATTCAAACTTAATTATAGGAAGGTTATGCTTAAGGAACATTAATTTTTCTGCCTTTTCTGCTGCCAGTCTGTTTCTCTTTTCATCATATATTAATCCAGCACTGCTAAATAATCTCTCGCTTGGTACGCTTGTTGGAGGACGTGCTAAATGTTTCCTTGCAAGTTTACTCAAGTATGGATAGATATTCTGCGTATTTTTCCACCAACTAATAGGATTGTCACATGCAGCCAGGCGTTTTTCTTGGTGATAGCTCTCGATTATTTTACTACATCTTTTGACATCGCGTAGGTCTCGTCATCGCTGCTTGACTCAAGAAACTGAGAGAGAGATTCTGTGATAGATTTGCTTGTTGAAGGTGTTGGTTCTGTCACTGAAACTTTTATTCTTTTGGTGGGTGGCGAAGCGACAGATTCAAGAGATTGAAGCTCTTCAACTGCTTTGCCAAGTGATGATTTAACTCGTTCTAATGTACTAGGTGAAAATAACTTAGCTTTGTAACGTGGATCTAAGTAGGTTGCAAGAGAGTAACTTTATACAAGAACAGCCTCTCGTCTTGTCGCTTGCATCACTTTTGCGCACAATGAACTAGTTCTATTATTATAGTAGAATTTGATAATTTCCGCTTATTAATGACGTTTTATCTCAACGGTCCACATCCGCACGACATCCGCAGTCCAAAGTGCGGATGCGGATGCAGATGCGGATGCGAGAAAATGTGCGGATGTTCCGCGGATGCGGATGTGACCTACATCACTAATATATATATATATATATATATATATATATATATATATATATATATATATATATATATATATATATAAAGTTCAGTAATTTTTATATCCTGATTTGTTGTCTTAAACTGCCGTTATATAAAATGGTTGCCTCGTTCAAGTACAAACTTTATTCTAGGGGAATGGACCTCAGTGAAGATGATTTGGAAAAACCTCCCATAAGAGTAAAACGTTTTTCAAAAGCTCCACCGAATAAACGCTGTAAGGCTTTGAGGGACATGTACTTCTTGGCCACAGCTTATGCTGCAAATATTGGAGGCACGGGATCTCTTACTGGAACAGGACCGAATCTGGTTGTCAAGGAAACTCTTGACAGGTCAGAACAAACGGTATTTCATGCATGATGAATGACTGCTATTCTTTTCGGTTATATGTTCCATATGTATTGTATTTTTTCATATATAATAATTGTAGTATCTCATATTTATTTTCTTATGAAATGTGAACAGTTCCTTCAGTGATCAAAAAGACTTAAATTTCGCTTCATGGATGGCATTCAACGTTCCAGGAATGATTTTATGTACATTTATTGGATGGATTTGGCTACAATTTTTGTTTATAGGCTTTGGGTAAGTTAGTTCCCTCTCTTTCTTTTACTCAAACTAATAAAACAATTAACTTTATATTTTCAGCATCCAAAAAATCTCAACATTGTCCATTTATCAACTTGAAGTTATTTTTGTTTCAGATTTATGCACAACTTGGGCTTATAAATATCTTCTGTTTAAACAAAGGCATTACGCGTCTTTGTATCTGCTCGGAGTATAAATTAAAAGAAATCATGCGTACATATAACATACAAACATATAACATATAAACCCATTTTCCCTCCTCCATGGGATGAACACAACGTTTAATTCGACATCACATTGTTTGTAGAAGTATATTATACTTGAATTTTAATGATAATGATCACAATGATAATTAATGATAAGTTTTATTGTCAAGCTATGGATCCCATAAAATAGTATAATAGTCTTGAAGGTAATAAACGATAAGATAAATTAAACAATAATAAATTTGAAAAACAATGTTGCCATTCTTCTTTTTGTAGTGTTACCCACTATAACACTACAAAAGGAATAATAAAAATGCAGTGTCCAGGCATCTCGAAAACCTTGGACCTTGATTTTGTCTCCCTTCTTACTCTGTGGGATGGACGTTTTTGCGGCATTCACCCTTGGCCCGTGCTTCCTGCATAAAAAAAAATTAAATATTGTTTCCTTATGTGTGAGAAGTCACTCAAGGAGCTGGTGATAGTTTGACCCAGATACTTAAATTCTTGTACCTGGTCTATTAGTTCGTCTCTCATTCTGAAAATAATATTAGTTGTTTGGTTTGAACCTTTAGGATGGAATTGCATAATCTTAGTTTTAGTAACATTAAAATTAATGTCATGGTTCTGTAAATAGGATTCACAAATTTTTATAAGATGATCCAGACCTTTCACCGAAGGGCTTATTAACACAATATCATCGGCATAGACGGAGTTATTTAGCCTCATGTCATCTATACAGCATCCCATTCTTGCTTCATTAAAGAGAAGCAATTAATTCAACAATTTTGTCGAGTCCTTTAAACGGATGCTTATCTTGTCTTAAACCCCTAGTTAGAAGCATTTCTTGGCGCATAAAAGTATTGTAGGGTTTTCGCTAGGATTTCCTATTTAATTTAAGAATTTCACTTTATCTTTAAATTCCTTTCCTTCCTTTCAACCTCCCTTCTTTGCTTTGCTTTAAAACTTTCACTCGTCTTAAAATTTTCTTACATCTTTTGACCTTCCTTAAACAGACAGCCTTGTTTGGACCAGCCGGTCTGTTGCTGTTTCGTGTTCTTTGTATTCCTTTATATAAAAGTGTAAAAAGTGACGCTTAACGGGTTAAATTGAGGTTAGATGGCTCTTACTCTAAAGCAAAGAGAAATCTGATACCAGATGTCGCTGAGATGCGAGTGGAAGGAGTATTAGGTTGAGGTGAAAGCCACAAATTTGTCGTAAACAATCTACGAAATGGGTCCTTCATGACATGAGCTTCTAATTACATGCCTCATTTGCGCCGCATAAAACCGCAAATGCTACTTACTCATGGTTAAAGTGATAAATGAGAAAAGTGTCTTTCATGAAGGAATGTAGTGAGAAAGTCTGCATATGGGATGAATGTTAGAAGAACTTAATTTCTGTGACAAATTTTGGGAATAATAATAAAACTATGTAGTTTGCAAAGGAGAATTGGAGAAGTGATGTGACACATTGTTAGCACTGAAGACGTAACTTGATGGTTATTTAAAACGTAAACGATGCATAGTAAACGATGTCACGAAGTAAATAAAAATATTTTTTTTAAATATTGTTTTTCAGGTCAAAAAGTCGCCTTCCGAAATCCACATCAGAAACAAGGGCAAAGATAAAAAATATGATTCAGACGCAGTACAAAGCCTTAGGAAAGATTTCTTTTCACGAAAGTGTGGTTCTCACTGTCTTCTTAAGTCTTGTTCTTTTATGGTTCTTCAGAGAACCCGGTTTTGTTCCAGGCTGGGCAAGTGCCTTCAAATTGGCGTTTGGAGAAAATTTGTGAGTACAGTATTATGAAAGTATAGGCATAAAACATCGACCAAAAACCAATTAGAATTTAAAATCTATATTTATGGAAAAGTGAACATACAAAAAGTATATTTATGATAATTTATACTCATTTCAAAGTGTAATTGTACTGTATAAAAATATTTTACATTCACGAAAAGGGCAAAGCTTAATAAGGTAAGTTACTCACAAATTTACATTTTCTCTAAAACCCTTCCTTTTATTTATTGCTGACTTCATTACGAATGTGAGAGACTGTTTAGTTTTATGAGATATGTGTGTGTGTTTCAGTCTGAACGGCAAAATTTACTACTTTTTGTGAGTAATAAAACGTACGCTTATGCGAATGAAACGGACAACTTTCTGCACCTTTTTTTTAAATATGTCGGGATAACTAAGTCAGTATATTTTAATCTTTTCCGTTAATTCTGAACATTTTACAGCAAAATTGGAGATGCTCCGCCAGCCATACTTGCTGCCTTGCTTTTGTTCGTTATCCCATCTAAACCGAACTTCTGGCCGTCTTCAAAATTTAAAGGTATTTCATCGCTAAATCCATGATTATATTCCTTATTTGGTACAGAAACTTACTCATGACGATTACTTATACATTTCGTAGTTGTCGAGTACGTTCAAAACGAAACGAGTTTAGGCTGAAGTTAACTAATAATAAATTCAATATAGGAGACGGGGTTGCACAGCAATATTGTCTCATTGTGCATTTGTACAGAATGATATACTAGTTATTCTTTCATGACGCTGCTTTACTGAACCAAGGACATAAGTTTTCGGTTTGTACTTTGGAATAATCCATAAATTTAGGATTTAGGCAAAATCCTTCTCTATAGGATAAATTCTGTTTGGGTGGGAGTTCAGTGAGTATGTATGTACACGTATATACATACCAGCTGACAAAATAAATCCATCATCTCCCAGTCCTTACAGTGGCGTTGAATTGGAATCACTGTAATATTAATCAGTCACAAATTCAGTAAATTCTGTTGATCGTTAAGTATGATTACAGATGGTCCATCACCGAACTGTCTCAGCTGGGAAATCATTCATGAGAAGCTTCCGTGGGGGATTATTTTACTTCTTGGAGGAGGATTCGCCATGGCCAAGGCAGCCAACGAGTCTGGTCTGTCCATTTTCTTGGGGGAAAAGTTAAGGGGACTCGACTCTTTTCCTGTTTCGTTGAGTGTTTTCATCCTTTCTGTGATGACGGCAATGGCAACAGAGGTGGCGTCGAACACAGCCACAGCTTCCATCATTATGCCCATTTTAAAAGAATTAGTAAGAGGGATCAGATTAAAAGTTACCATTAACCCATTAATACGCAGTGTCCAAAAAATTAAACGGCACAATTAAACACACACACTTCTATTGAAGTTTCTAAGACAGTATAGAAAAATCAGCCAAGTATCTTGCAAATTTAAACTTTATGCACAAATGGGTTAAAGATTATTCATATTTATTTATATAATAATAATAACGGCAAGACTATACACTTAAAATATTAGTAAATCTTGTTAGTGTTACTCCTCCTATTTTTTATTCATCAACTTTTTCGCACTTCCAGTTTAATCTTCACGTAAACAAATGTTTCTCATTCATTACTTTTATGGTTTGCTATTCAAATTCTAAAACATTTCATTACAAACTGCATTTAATATTGTAAGTTTTAATAATATACAAATTCTTGTAAGTTAATGATGCATCTTTTTTGCTTAAGGCTCTCGGAATATGCGTTAATCCGTTGTACTTGATGCTGCCTGCTGCAGTATGCTGTTCTTATGCCTTTATGCTGCCTGCGGCAACACCCCCAAACGCCATAGTTTTTGGGGCATCCGGAATGAGTACCAAAGTTATGGTAAGTCTTCTTTAGTGAGCACATTTGTAAGTTCCATCTTAATATTAAAGAAGGGTCGATGTAGATGATAAAATGTAGAGCTAAAAAATTTGCTCTTCAAATGCAAAAGCCTCAGCTCATCCAAACTTCAGAAATCTGTCAAATGAAAAATTTCTGCAGTGAAAACACTCAAGTGGTTTGTTTTTCAGCGTTACACTTCAGTAAATGAAGAGTTTAAACTCTACCTTTTTGAGCTTTTTTCTTAAAATTTTTAACAACTCTTCAGCAACACTCGTTTCTTTACAGATGAAAGCAGGATTTATGATGAACATTCTTTGCGTATTTGTCATCAATATTATGGTAAATACACTTGGCATAGCTATCTTCAACGTCGGAGAAATACCAGAATGGATCAGCTCCACTTCCACAGACTGCATGCAAAATCTTACTTCCTTGTGAGGTTCAGTAAGAAAAATCTTTACTTTCAGATCAAACGAAGAAAGTTGATAGAATCTGGTAATGAATTATAATATTGAAAAACGACTCATAGCTAGAATTTGTAAATAAAAATTTTAATCGTCAAATAAATTCGAAACACTCAAGCATTTCACGGATAAAACTGAATTTAGATTTGCGAATTTGTCCTCTTTTTACAATTAAAATAACTGGGATTTATAGGTGAAATATTTTGGAAAAATCTGGGATACGAAACAAATTACATTATTTTTATATAAATACTTTCATTCTCCCAAAAATATGACGCATGCGCAAACCTGTCAAGGCTAGCTTGTGCATGTTAACCTGCAATCGAGTCTTTCTTAAACCGGATTTCGGTACTAGGCGACTAAGATACTTCTAGGTCTTCCGTGGTTTTCAACTTTGAAAACGCGTCAACTGATGCCAAAACAAAACATTTAAACATAAAGCGCCACCTATTGGACGAAATGGCAATTAAATTCCGCTCAATAAACCTTCATTTACAGCGTTTATATGGTAATCTACAACCATTTACAAGTAGATAATTACGACCTGACACTCTATATAATATGAATTTTCGGTTTTATCTGTCATTTTTGCAGGCCATGACTTCATCCACTCGTCCACGCTGACAACTCAACAGGCAATGAGATAGGCTGTAACGCCACTAACCAGAAAGAACAAATCCTTCTTATAAGATAATAATGGATCGAGCCAAATAAATCACGGGTAGCGAGATTGTCAGTAAATCTCTTCACCATTTCTCAGATTGGTTTTGTAAAAATGTCCTTGGTTGAATTAATCAAATTTAAAACAGGTGGTTAAAAATTTAACCAAATTATTTCTTCCCTCCCATAGCTACATTTTGATGTTATTTATTTTCCTGATTATATTTACATACTAATTATAAATCTTGCTTAGACAACTCAAGGAAATTATGGAAAAAGTTTTATATCAATAATTATTAATTTCCTTATATCCTTTATAATAATAATAATAATAATAATAATAATAATAATACGTTCTTAATTACTGCAGCATTTTAGTAATGATTCACGGCTGGTAAAACTGACATCACTGTTTTAAATCTAGTTAATATGTTAGTATGTTTGTTAATATACTGAAATATACAAAACTAAATAAATTAATATGATTTCGGGAAACTGACTGGTTTCTTTAATGTATATATATATATATATATATATATATATATACCAGTCTGCCATATTTTGGGGGGTGATTTGGGGGGGGTGATATAGAGTAAAAAAGTTAATACAACATCGGTGCGGAACAACGGACGTTTTAAGGTGCATGGAAAAAAAATAAACGAGAGAATTAATCTGATGTATTTTCAATGCACAACTTTGCTCGTTCCAAAAAAAGAGTCCACTGCTATTGAATAATTTCGGGGTGTTCTCGTATGTAAGCAGCGGTATCCATAATCCGACGCAAGAGTTCCTCTCTCGTTTGTATTTTGGTCTTGTAGACCATCTCTTTCATAAGGCCCCATAAAAAGAAATCTAACGGGGTTAGGTCCGGAGATCTCGGGGGCCACGATATTGAACCAGCAGACCAATCCAACGATTCCTGTACCGCTGATTCAAGTAATCCGTAACATGACGACCAAAATGTGGTGGCGCCCCATCGTGCTGAAAGAACATCCTGCGCCTTGTCTACAAGGGCACGTCCTCCATTAAAAGCGGTAAATCGTTCGTCAGGAAGTTCAGATAAATATCAGCAGTTAATCGTTGTTCCAAAACTAACGGTCCAATCAAATGATCTCCAATTACAGTGCACCAAACATTCACCGAGAATCAATGTTGAAAGTTTCCTTCAACGATACCGTGGGAATTATCGGCGGACCACAAGTGGCAATTTCGTCTATCGTTAACTTCATCCCGAATGAATTGTGCTTCATCACTAAACAGTATGCGATTAAGAATTTGGCGATGCGTAACCACCCACTGGCAAAATTGAACATGTTTATCGTAATCATCCGGTTGAAGAGCTTGCACACGTTGCAAATGATAGGAATACAAACCTTCATCATGCGTGGTTCGCCATACACGCGAGGCGGATTCATCAATTCGTCTAGAAATCCTTCGAACACTGGTAGTTAGGCTACGTTGTACTAGGTCCAGTATGCGCTCCTCCACAGCAACGGGCCGTCGTGCTACATGTTCTTGGTTACGTGGAACAATTGTCTCCGTTTCCCTTAATCTCTGGTGTGTATCACTAAACACTTGCCTGTTCGGTACTGGGCGGTTCGGAAAACGTCTTCGATATTCCTCAACTGCCACTCTGCTGTTACCATCACAAAATCCATAAATGAAATGGATATCGCGTATTCAGCGGGTGTGAACTGTTGATTCATTTTCATTTTCACCTTAGCACGACACAGTGTCTCGTATCACAGATCAGAACAAACTGAAAGAAAAAACTGAGGATTAGTAGTGGTAACTTCGTTAACCGAAACTACCACCGAAACTGCCATCTATCGAATTGCACACAAGTAGGGCGTTGTTTGCACATCTTAAAACGTCCGTAGGTCCGCAACGGTTGGAAATAGTACTTCTGTTGTATTAACTTCTTTATTCGCTATCACCCCCCAAAGTATGGCAAACCGGTTGTGAAACACCATATATATATATATATATATATATATATATATATATGATGAATAAAACCACGAAGGAAAGGAAACACAAAATGGTGCTCAAGCGCTTTCGTCTAATGACATCCTCAGGAACACTGAAGTACATAAAAAGGTTAAGCCTATATATAGGTTACAGAAAGAAAAAAGAAAAAATAAATAACATACATACACCACACACACACATACATATATATATATATATCTATATACATACATATCTATATATACAAATACATACAACATACATACATACATATATTACAATAAACAGAGAAGTAAAAATAATAAAAAATTATTAAAAAAATTAAAAATTAAAACCTTAAAAGATTACCAGTGAGGCGTACAGATTTTGTAAGGAAAAATATCGATTTTTAGCACAAGATCAAATGGATTATAAAAATACAAATTTATACTGCAAATTAAAAGTTAATCGATTTTTAGCACAAGATCAAATGGATTATAAAAATACAAATTTATACTGTCCGGGTTTTAACACAATGCTGCCTATGGTCAGGTTTCGATATATAAAAAAAATAATAAAAAAAAATAAAATGCAATTAAAGTTAATAAAGTAGAAAACAAGTTTACCAAAGATTTAATGTTTTACACTTCTTATCTATATCTGTTTTAAAGGAATTCAACATAACAGGATCGAGTTGAAAAAGACCTTTGCTTATGTTGAAGTTATTTGAAAGTTGGATAATGGCAGACTCAAGAATATTTCTATTAACAATGTTGCTTGAATGGAATAAAACTGAAGCATTATTCCAATCAATACAGTGGGCTAACTCTGACAAATGGACAAAAAGGGCACTGGACAACTGTCCTGTTCTAACGGAATATTGATGCTGTTTTATACGTATGTGCAAATCCTTTCCCGTCTGACCTATGTAAAAGGAATCACATTGTTTACAACCAATTTTGTAGATAATGCCTGAATTATGGTAGGGCTATTTTTACTATGATATTTTTCACAATATTGTTATATGAAAATACTACATTAATATCCAAAGTTTAAGTACATTAGCAATGCCTAAAAAGCCCGGGAAAAATGGAAGTACTAAAATATTTTTTGAAAGTACGAGTGTTATTATTGACACGATAGAAAGTTCGTTTTGCCTTGTTGAGACAAGATTCCATAAACGCAGATGGATAACACAAATCACTTCCAATACCGTTGATTTTTTCCAATTCGGCATCGATGTATTTTCATCAATGTTTCTCCGCGCCCTTAGGATCGCCAGTCCGGAATACATCGATGCCGAATTGGAAAAAATCAACGGTATTGGAAGTGATTTGTGTTATCCATCTGCGTTTATGGAATCTTGTCTCAACAAGGCAAAACGAACTTTCTATCGTGTCAATAATAACACTCGTACTTTGTCAAAAAATTTTAGTACTTCCATTTTTCCCGGGCTTTTTAGGCATTGCTAATGTACTTAAACTTTTGGATATTAATGTAGTATTTTCATAACAATATTGTGAAAAATATCATAGTAAAAAATAGCCCTACCAATAATTCAGGCATTATCTACAAATTGGTTGTAAACAATGTGATTCCTTTTACATAGGTCAGACGGGAAAGGATTTGCACATACGTATAAAACAGCATCAATATTCCGTTAGAACAGGACAGTTGTCCAGTGCCCTTTTTGTCCATTTGTCAGAGTTAGCCCACTGTATTGATTGGAATAATGCTTCAGTTTTATTCCATTCAAGCAACATTGTTAATAGAAATATTCTTGAGTCTGCCATTATCCAACTTTCAAATAACTTCAACATAAGCAAAGGTCTTTTTCAACTCGATCCTGTTATGTTGAATTCCTTTAAAACAGATATAGATAAGAAGTGTAAAACATTAAATCTTTGGTAAACTTGTTTTCTACTTTATTAACTTTTAATTTGCATTTTATTTTTTTTTTATTATTTTTTATATATATCGAAACCTGACCATAGGCAGCATTGTGTTAAAACCCGGACAGTATAAATTTGTATTTTATAATCCATTTGATCTTGTGCTAAAAATCGATTAACTTTTAATTTGCAGTATAAATTTGTATTTTTATAATCCATTTGATCTTGTGCTAAAAATCGATATTTTTCCTTACAAAATCTGTACGCCTCACTGGTATCTTTTAAGGTTTAATTTTTAATTTTTTTATAATAATTTTTTATTATTTTTACTTCTCTGTTTATTGTATATATATGTATGTATGTATGTGTGTATGTATTTGTATATATAGATATGTATGTATATATATATATATATATATATGTATGTGTGTGTGTGTGTATGTATGTTATTTATTTTTCTTTTTTTCTTTCTGTAACCTATATATAGGCTTAACCTTTTTATGTACTTCAGTGTTCCTGAGGATGTCATTAGACGAAAGCGCTTGAGCACCATTTTGTGTTTCCTTTCCTTCGTGTATTCATCATAAATATTTTTCACGTGTTACCTTCGTGAAATAATTTTCATATATATATATATATGTGTGTGTGTGTGTGTGTGTGGTGTGTGTGTGTGTGTGTGTGTGTGCGTGTGTGTATGTACAGTAGACCCTCGCCGTTCGCAGGTTTTTGTTCGGCGGATTTGCTTATTCGTGGTCAATTTATTGTGGCAACCCCTTGCAGATCGCGGCCCAGGCGCTCGACTATTCGCGGGTCGCAGCAAACAAGGTAGTTTCCGCGGAAGAATACAGGCACCATTTTATCTCTCACGTAGCCCTTACTAACTAAATGCCCTTACTAACTTCTTGATCATGGCATCTAAGAAAAAATCAAGTGTAGTTATAAAGAAATGGAAAGGCTTTGGAACAATCAAAACTCTACCAAGGTGGGGACGACCTTGCAAGATTTCAGAACGTACAACTAGATAGATTGAAAAAATGACTGCTGCGAATCCACGAGTGACTGCAGATGATATTTTCCAAACATTAAGACTGTCTAAGATCAATGTCCATCCCTATACTGTACGTCGCACATTGAGAAAAAATGGTCTGCATGGGAAGAGTTGCACGAAGAAAACCTCTGCTGTGAAAAGCGCACAAAGAAGCTCGTTTAAAGTACGCCAAAGATCATCAAAATGATGGATTTGCATTCTGGAAGAAAGTTCTCTGGACAGACGAGACCAAAATTGAATTATTTGGGAACAACGAGCAACGATATGTTTGGCGAAAATCAAATACTGCATTCGAGGAAAGAAAAAGCACATCCTTCCTACAGTTAAACAATATGGTGGTAGTTTGCTTCTTTGGGGACGCTTTAGTGCTTCTGGTCTCGGAAAGCTTGTTGTTATCAATGGAATCTTGGGTTTGAAGAAATAGGAAATTTTAGAAAAAAAATGTACTGACTTCAGTTCGGGAGTTGCGAATGGGTCGCAGTTGAGTACGGCAATATTATGTAAACTAGCCAAAGTGGGCCTTACGGGCCAATTTAGCTAGACCTGCGGTGCTGGGGCCTTCGGCTCCCCAATTACTGGGAGTCAATTATTCGGTCAGTAAAACTATAGAAAAGAACGCAGCCATGAAAATCTTAAGCTTCACAAATCTTGATATATATACTGTACTTCAGTATTCTGATAATGAAATAATAACGCGCTAGAGTAAAAAGTTGAAACAAAGCAAAGCACATTTATTTCTATGATCAGAATCGCTTAACAGTAAATACATGGTGTCTACAGACGGACAGAGAGACAGGACTGGCTTTTTATAGTGTATATATATTTATTGTATAAGTCCTCGGTACACCAATCCTGAAGAAGATCAGGCCATTGCTGAACAAACTGCTGAATATGCTACAACTACATCAGTTGTTATAAAGCAGAAGCTGAATTTGTAATGTGATGCAATCACTGTTAGAAGAAGGCTAAAAGAAGCAAATATCAGCCTAAGGAATACGAGTTTTGGAAGAAAGTAATATTAGCGAATATAAAGACTTTCGCAACCGATACTATCGTCAATTTCATTGCTGGAGAAATAAATGTCTGAATTACAGTAAATACGCAGAAAAATGTGTCTCGGCGAAGTAGAAGAATAAACGTTGGTATGAGGGAATGGATATGTGGCTTAGAAATAGAACTAACAGAAATGCAGGGTGTCCGAGCTTAAATAATAATAAAATAAAACATCATAAACGTATTTTATTGCCATTTAACCCCGGACACCCTGTATATGGACGCTTCACAGGTGACCAATATATTGAGATATTAGAGGAGGTTATGCTCCTCACCGTTAGAACTGTGGCGATTTCAGAGTCTGAAAATATTACATTGAAAATAAGAGCCATGTTCATATTATTATTAGTACAACTTTAAAACGCTGGTTTAAGCACCATCTTGAGATAATTCTGGTGTCTTTGCCACTGAAAGCTCCTGATCTAAATCCGAGAGAAAACGTATGGTGCTACATCGCGCAAGAATGGCAACCACAAAACATAAGGACTGAGGAAAGTTGGTAAAGCAACTAATCTATATTATAATAAGAGAGCTGTCCGTCTGTCCGTCTGTCTGTCCGTCCGTCACACTTTCAGAAATTGTGAGAAAAAAATTCAGAAATTGTAAAAAAAATTCAGAAATTGTATTACGGGCGGAAATGTGAAGCTCAAGATTTTCATGACTGTGTTCTGTTCTGTAGTTTAGCAATGGGGGAAGGGTGAGGGTGGGGGGAAGGGTTGGGGTGGGGGGAAGGGTTAGGGGGGGGGAAGGAGGGAAGGGTGGGGGTGGGGGTAATGGGGGATGGGTGGGGTAATGGGGAGGGGTGGGGGTAATGGGGGAGGGGGTTAGCCCCCAAGTTGCATGAATGGGGGTGAGGAGGTTTTGGGAGATACCAGATTCAGAAATGTTGACACAATGTGAAGCTCAAAATTTTCACGGCTGGGTTCTTTTTTTGTAGTTTAGCCTGTCTAACCGTCGTGTCAGCGAAGCGACGGGAACTGTACTAGTAAATATAATTTGTCACAACCTAGCGGATTCAATGACAAGAAGATTACGTTCAGTATTTGACGCACGAGCAGTCGAGCAGCCCATATGAAATATTAAACATCAATTAGTTTATATCCTACTTATGTTACTATTAAGAATATGTATACATTGTATGTTAATGTTATTTTTGTTAATATTGGCTAAGGATGTATATCATGTATGTATATATTGTATGTTAATTATGTTCATATTATTATGTTAATATTGGCTAAGGTTAACAATGATGAACAATTTTTTGTTTTATTTTACAAAAAAAATAAATTGCTTATTAGACTTTCAATAAAGCATACAACCACATGTCAGTGGTTTTTGTAGGTTAAGTTAGAGTAATTACCTTAGAATTTTTGCTTTCCCATACTAAACATGGGACTAGTTCGTGTAGCGTATAGACTCATTAGATATTTAGATACTTGGGTGATTAATTATAGTCGACGAAATCCATATTGGGCTCCAAATAAATCGCTCAACAGAGCATACAACCACATGTGTTTTTGTAAGTTAGGTTAGATTTATCTGGAGCCCAATATGGGTTTTTGTCTAATATAATTAATCGCCCAAATACCTAAATAGCTAATGAGTCTATACGCTACAGTCCAGTGGTTCCCAACCGGTTTTGGCTTATGGCCCCCTTAGGAACCTTATTTTTTCCTGTGGCCCCCATAAGCATTATTTTCAGTAGGTAATATGCAGATTAACTCTATTTTACAAAAACAAATATATATAAAGGATATTAAAACAACTATTTGTATTCAGGTACAATATTATTTGTCACATAGGACTATAAACATAACAAAAACTAAACAGTGGCTAACAAAAATTTGCAGTTATTTACTTCTATTATGTATTAATTATAAAAAAAATATAATCAAAAGAAATACTGTACTTATAGCAATCTATTATAAATTAAAAAACTTGTAAAATTACTACAACTTCGCAATATTAGGGTAAACAAATAAGAGCTACTTACACACTACAGCGACGATCCACGTGGTAAACAGACTGTAAGGATTTCAACCTGAAGTATTTTTATCAAGTCAACAACGCTGCCAGGCGCATAACGATCAAGCGCACAATGGAGTGCGCCGCACAATAAGCCTGTAAGATGCAAAATATTTGTTTACAGATAAATTCAAATTCTATTATAAAATATCTAAAAAAAAGGAAAATATATGTATTAATAATTTTTTAAAATGTAATTCAACTACATAAATTAAAATTATCTATTGGCCTAACTATAATTTAGGCTTCAATAGGTTGAGTCCTGTGGTCCCTCTAAATCTTAACATTTTCCTGTGGCCCCCTTCAAATGTGCCATGGCCCCCGGTTGGGAAACACTGCGCTACACGAACTAGTCCCATGTTTAACTATTATTTGTAGATTTATTTACAATTTCTATTTACTAAAACCACTTATTCATGGCATAAAAGTTATTTGAAATTTATTGATAATTTTGTTTTTTTTAAATAAAACAAAAACTTGTCCAGTATTATTAACTTTTACCGAATATTTTTATGCTTTAGTGTTATTATCCTTCTTTATTCTTTTTAGTCTTCCCTCCTTCTCCATCCCCCAAAATCTTATCACTTCGGATCTCTGAATTCTGACGAAATAAATAAATTATATACTGTAAATATTTGGAGTGTTAACAGACTCCTTCCTGTTCACGATTGTACCACAAAGGCCAGCCGCACACAGGATCGTCTTGCGACTCACGACTGACTGACGACCGAAGTCATCAGTCGTAAGTCACAAGACGATCCTGCGTGGGCCGGCCTTAAAAGCTAACTTTTTGATAGACTCATTTACCCAAATAACTATTTTGCTACTGTCGGTAAAACCACAATCGAACATAATTTCTCACACAGTTGTATAATATTGGAGCAAATGTAGTTTACGTCCCCGTGTCGCAAAAGGGGACACAAACTACACTAGGTCAAAGATGGGGAACGTAAACTACACTAGGATCTTTAGGAGACATTTTTAAATGAATCCATCAAATAAAACGTTAAAACTAACGAAAATATTACGACTTAACCTAACCAATCGTCATATATATATATATATATATATATATATATTGACGATTGATTAGGTTAAATCGTAATATTTTCGTTAGTTTTAACGTTTTATTTGATTAGGTATTGCTATTTTTTTATTTTATTGGGTTAAGAATCCCAGCTGAGCCCTGAACGGCCAAGCTCTGAAGGGCCACACAGCCCAAGTTAAGCTAGACTAAAACTTACGGACTTGGAAGTCCTATTAGGTCCTACCTCAGGGGTGATGACTCGATGTGGGCCTACCTTAGGCCTCAGTTGCATAAAATTAAGATAAAAAGAAAAGGGGCACTATTTATGGTCTTCTTTCTAAACCTTGTAACAACACAAAACTTGCACCATTGCACGATGCAACAATCTTGTATCTAAACAACCAAACTGAATTGAAAGAGCTCTCTATAAGACCACGTCCTGCTGTAAGTGCCACATTCAACAAACAAGTAAAAAGGACGCGCCAGTGCCCAAGAAAAATTATGCCACAAGAGTGCCCAAACGATGATGCCACAAGAGCACAAAAATGCTAGCTCTAAATTAAGTGAATTTTTCACTAACCTCACAATTATGAGATGGATATATACACACCATAACTTAATATATATACAAGCAATGCTGCATCAATCAGCTTAGTCATCATATCACCTTGGGACAACAATGGCTCTTCCTCTTCTATATTTTCTTACACTCCCCACCGAAGAGGCATTGTTGCCATTACTTTCTGCAAGCTTAGCTAAGCCTTCTCCATAAGGCTGTAACCCAAATGCTTCATCTTGAGTATCCGTGTTTTTGCTGATTTCTGAAGCACAGAGTTTTTGTATAGGTCTCTTTAATTTTTGTAATAACTTGGGGTTAGTGACCCCGCTAAGTTACTAGGTTTCTAAACAACAACAAAGGCACTTACCGGTGCGTTGAATTAGATATTCTTTAGGGCCTACCATTGATTTCCTGCGTCTCACAAAGCAGTCTACCTAAACTCTCTAACTTTACTAATTTAGAAGCTATAAACATTACCCCTAACTATTATTATTTACTGACAACTTTCTACCCTATTTGTCACCTTAGAAACATCAAATTAAACTTAGCACCAACGATTTAGTCAGATATGAATAACCATGCTCTAGTCTAGCCAAAACCCAACGAACAGCCCGCGTTGCTCTGTTTATCCCTTCGTGTTGCCATTCAGCTTTCTTTTAGTGATTTTTCCCTTTAGTGACTTTAGACTATATACATATATATACACACACGTCACCTCACTCCTCCCCTACAAATTTAGTCTGTCAGGGGGGTGAGAGACCCTAGACGACCTGCGGAGCGGGGTTGATGTAGTAGGAATAGGTGCAACCTGCATAGGCGGGTGAATTGAACCATTTTCCAGAGGATCAGTTCTCTCTTCCGGAAGACTCCAGAGTCCAGTCATCCTGCAATTCACGTTCCCATATCTGGTCCTGATGGCGTTTAATAGAACGCCAATCTTCTAGTTGGCACTTGAAGGAAAGAGAGCCCGTTCTCTCCTGCACAGTTGCAGGAACCCATTTTGGTCCAGCCCCATAGTTGCAAATCATAACTGGATCATTAGGTTGCGCTTCTATAACTCTCCCTTTTTTAGTGTCGTGGTACAACTTCTGTTTTTCATGATGGCGTAAAAATCGTTGTTGTAACGTTTCGTTTGGACGTAACAAATCGAAAACTGAACGAATTCCCCAGCCAATCATAAGTTTAGAAGGAGACACCCTCGTCGTTGTGTGAGGTGTTAGTCGATATTTAAGCAAAAATTTATCCAACACCACTTGCATTTCCTCCCCACGAGAATGACGCAAGGCCGACTTGAAAGTACGGACCATGTTTTCCGCGAGACCGTTAGTAGACGGGTGAAAAACACTAGACCCGACATATCTAATGTCATTTAGGTGGACAAAAGAACGAAATTCTTCACTGGTAAAAAAGTACCATTGTCGGAAACCAGGACTACGGGTAACCCCCATCGAGCGAAACACGAACGGGGTAAGCGAATAGTAACACCCGAAGTCGTGGAAGTGGTTGGAAAAATTTCCACCAACTTAGAGTAGGCATCCACAATGACGGAAATAGATATTATTTATAGGACCTGCATAGTCATCCTATGCCAAGGTATAGTAGGCCATTCCCACGGATGAAGTGGACTTTTCCTTGGGAGATCTCTGCTCTCAAGGCAGCTTTGACAGGAACGAACCAATGATTTGAGTTCTCCATCTAAACCGGGCCACCAGAAATAAGCTCTCGCCAGCTCTTTCATTGTTGTTGCACCCATGTGTTCAGCGTGAAGTTCCTTCACTAAATTCGACCTGCCTTCATTCGGAATTATCACTCTGTGGCCCCATAAGAGAGCCATTTTGGATCGAGAGTCCAGACTGACGTTGATAAAAAGGCTGTAATTCACTCTCAACCTTAGTAGGCCAACCAACTGAGCAGTAATGGATGACCCTCGACAGAATAGGGTCTGATTTTGTCCACTGCTCTATTTGTACTGCAGATATTGGAGTGGATTCCAAAAACTCCACCAAGTGAACCCATTCTGTAGGTATAGGTACACATTCATTTGGATTTTCTAAAGGCAACCTACTTAGCGCATCAGCCTTACCTAGAAGTTTGCCTGACCGATGTACTAAGTCAAATTTATAGGCTTGTAGAATCAGTGCCCATCGTTGAATCCTACCTGAGGCCATAGCTGGAATATTTTTATTAGGTGAAAATAAACCTAAAACAGGCTTACGGTCATAGAAATGAAATTTTTTTACTGCAAATACTAAGGCTAAGGCTTCCCGTTCAAGTTATGCATATCGTCTTTTAGTCTCAGTTAGTGTTCTTGAAGGAAAACAGATAGACCTATCTACCCCATCAATGTGGTGAGATAACACTGCCCCAATTCCATAAGAACTGCTATCTGCTGAAACTATGAGAGGAAGCTTAGGATCATAATGCACTAGGAGAGTGGACTTTAGTAGTACGTCCTTGGAAGCCTCAAATGCTTCCTTTTGGGTTTTCGACCATCTCCACTGTTCTCCAGATCGTAATAACTTATTTAGGGGTTGAAGGAAAGTCGATGCATTAGGCAAAAATTTCCTATAAAAAGTTTAGGAGACCAAAATAAGCTTGTAACTGTGTGATGTTTTGTGGAGGTGGTGCATTTTTTATTGCTTCTAGTTTATCCACCGTTGGATGAATGCCTGAGGCATCTATGCGGAACCCTAAATATGAAACCTCGTTAGTGACCCACGAACACTTTTCTTTCTTTAACTTAAGTCCGGCATCCCGGAGTCTTTTTAGAACTGTGGTTAATCTAGTTAAGTGCTCTTTTTTAGAAGAACCTAAAATGAAGACATCATCTAGAAAACAAAGTCCCCCGGAATGTGACCTAGAACTTGGTCCATTGTCCTCTGAAAAATATCCGGAGCCGATGCTATTCCATAGCATAGCCTATTGTACTTATGTAGGCCTCGGTGCGTATTTATGATAGTTAGTTCTTTAGAATTTTCATCTAAACTTAGTTGAGCATAGGCTTGGGACATATCTAGTTTTGTGAAATAATTACCCCCAGCAAGAGAGCTAAATAATTCATCAGGCTTGGGTGTAGGGTAACAATCTAGAAGGACTGCTCTATTTGCTGTTAGACGGTAATCCCCACATAACCGCACGGACTTGCCAGGTTTTAGTACAGGAACTACTGGTGCAGCCCACTTAACGTGTGTGACTGGCTCGATAATTTTATATTTGAGCAGCCTGTCAATTTCTAAATCTACCTTCTCCCGCAGTGCATGCGCAATTGAACGAGCCTTACAAAATTTCGGAGTTACATTCGGGTCTACTTCTATACAGACCTGATGGCCCTTTAGGTTGCCTACTTCAGACCCAAAAACAGAAGAAAACTCCCCTAACAATGAGTCTATGTCAGACGGATATGAGAGTGTGTGCACATCTGCCTGACCCTTTGGCAAAATTTTGTCAATAGGCATTTTCAAAGCATCAATCTAATCACGGCCTAGTAGAGTAGGCCCTTGCTCATCCACCACTAAAAGAGTTAAGGGATGAGACAAAGTTTTCTTGTTGAGTGCAACTGTGATCAGTGTGATGGATGCTTCTCCACAAATAGGTATTTGTATGTCCCCATATTTTTTTAGTATTGTTTGAGATGCATGTAGTTTAGGTGCATTTTTGAAAGTTTTGTCAAAAACTGTTTTGGACATGAGAGTTCTGGCAGCGCCTGTATCTAGTTCTAGAGGAACTGTAATTCCATTTAGGCCTACCTCTACAATATATGGGCCTGTATTATCACCACTTTGCTGCCCATAAAATAGGTACTCCACTCCAATGTTCGAAGTATTTCCCTTTTGAGGACTTACCCTAGAAATGTTATAATTAGAATTTTCACCCCTTGTTTTCTTTGAAAAACAAACTTTAGCTATGTAGCCTAATTTACTACAGTTTCGGCAAACTGCTTCTTTAAAGGGGCAGTCCTTCTTTCAATGGTGTTTTTCACACCCAGTACATGGTTTGGAAGGCTTTTCCTCCTGTTTAGCATTTGAATTAGTAGGTTTAGTCGTATTTGCCACACCTTTTACTTGTTTGTCTAGTAGGCTCATTAGGTCTGCCAGGCTTAGAAGATTTAAAGCTATTTACATGTTGGGTTTTTTACTACTGTGACTGCCAAAAGCTCTAACATCTTTAGCAGCTGCTTCTCTAGCCGCAGCTATTTCTACAGCCTGACTAAAAGTTAGGTCCTGTATAGCTAATAGGGCTCACTGGGTAGACTCCTCTTTGAGACCCATTACAAACCTATCTCTTAGCATTTCGTAAAAATGCTAGTAGCTCTGGCTGATGAATTTATGTTAACACAAGAAATAAGAGAAAACACAAGAAAAAACAACTGCCTAGATTTGGTATTCACAAACAACATCAACCTAATTGATAATGTAGAAATATCCCCAACTATAATATCGGATCACAAATTATTGAAATAACAATCAATATAAAAGCAACAAGAACAACAGAAAGAAGCAAATTCGAATTTTTTAAATTTTCACTCCAAAGCTACAAACTGGGAAGATGTTGCATCCAGCATGAAAGTAATAGATTGGAAATGCATCTTCGAGGCCTAGACAACGGAAGAGATGCTAACGACCTTAGAGGAGAAAGCTCTGGAAATTGTGGAAAGACATGTCCAAAAAATACAACAACGGGGAAAGGTAAGCAGGTTCGAGAGACAAAAGAGAGCATTGTTCCGAAAGAGAAAAAGAGTGACTGCAAAATTAAGTTACTGTAAAGATAACATCAGAGAAATATTAAATGATAAACTGCAGAGTATCGATTGCATCATACACGAACTAATTGAGAAGCATACAGAAAAAGGCGGCGGGGACGCTATAAAGGCGATAAAGGTGAACTCAAAGTATTTCTATAATTTTGCAAAAAGGAAGTCGAAAAACCATGCGACTATTGGACCTTTGAAAAACGAAGACGGTGCTTTATCTGATGATCTAACAGAAATATCCGAAATATTAAGAGCTCAGTACGAATCATCTTTCAGTATCCCAAAAACTGACAAACTGATATGCGACAGAAACGCGTTCTTTGAAGAAGAACTACAAGGGGAAAGTATAACGGACTTCGACTTTACGACAAATGATATTACACAAGCTATAAGGAAACTAAAGGCACACTCAGCGGCAGGATCGGACAAATGGAATGCCACACTGATCATAAATTGCAAGAATGCAATCACTGAGCCCCTATATTGGATATGGAGACGATCACTAGACACGGGAGAAATACCGGGCATCCTGAAGAGCGCGAACGTAGTTCTAATATATAAAGGAGGAGATCGATCCGAGGCCAAAAACTACAGGCCAGTGTCGCTTACATTTCATCTCATCTCATTAAAATATTTGAAAGAATAGTTAGACAGAAAATCTATGACTTTTTGAAAACTCAGAAAAAATTAAATGATAACCAACATGGGTTTCGGTCAGGTAGATCATGCCTATCACAACTAATGGAACACTACAACAACATTATTGATGCACTGGAAAGTAATGAAAACTATGATGTAATATACACAGACTTTTCCAAAGCGTTCGACATAATACATAAACTGAAGTATATGGGAATAACAGGAAAAGTAGGAAAATGACTATATAATTTCCTTAGTGAGCAGCGGCAAGTCGTTACAGTACAACGAGCATTTTCATCAGAATCAGAGATCCTCAGCTCAGCACCACAAGGAACAGTATTAACTCCACTACTCTTCATAATCATGCTAACTGACATAGATGAGGGCGTTACCAGAGACAGCACAGTAAGACAACAATATGAAGTTTAACAGCGAGAAATTTCAGCTGTTACTGTACGGAAAAAGGGAGGACCTAAAATCCATGGAATATTATACCCCAAATGGACAGGAAATTCAGAGAAATTCTAAAGCAAAAGATTTAGGGGTTGTAATGACAGACGATGCGAAATTTGAAACACAAAATAAGATAGCAGTAAACAGAGCAAAGAGAGTAACTGGGAAGATACTGAGAACCTTTAAACGAAGAGATAGGAATATAATGATTCCTCTACTGAAAACACCAATCATACCCAAATTGGAATACTGCTCGGTCCTAACATGCCCATATAAAAAATAAGACATTAGACAACTAGAAGGGATTCAGAGAAGCTTCACAGCTAAGATCAAGGGAGTGCAAAGAACTAAATTACTGGGAAAGGTTACGCGAATTAAACCTACATTCACTGGAAAGGAGGAGAGAAAGATACACCATTATTTACACTTGGAAAATAATGGAGAAACTAGTCCCTAATCTTACTCTGAACACTATAACTCCCCAAACAACAGTGGAAAGTAGAAAAGGAAGACTGTGTCGTGTTCCAAAATTAAAGGCTAGACAGGGAACATCCTTAACTCTGAAAGAAAATAGTTTTGTTGTGAGAAGATCAAAACTGTTTAATCAGCTATCCAAAGACCTAAGGAACATGAATGATGGTGTTGCAGTGGACATCTTCAAAAGAAGCTTAGACGCCTGGCTCAGAACAATCCCCGATGAGCCGGGCGTACCTGGCTATGTGAGGTGGAGAGTACAGGAAACCAACTCACTACTTCACCAGGCCAACTCAAGAGTGGAAGCGACAAGCTTGACCGTGAAATGAGAAATCATCGCGAGGAACAGTTGAAAGGTTGAGAGGTAAATAAACTGACGATTGGTTAGGTTAAGTCGTAATATTTTCGTTAGTTTTAACGTTTAATTTGATGAATTCATTTAAAAAATGTCTCCTAAAGATCCTAGTGTAGTGTACCCAAACTTTGTTGTAGTGTAGTTTGTGTCCCCTTTTGCGTCAGGGGGACGCAAACTACACTTGCTCCAAAATTGGGGTCACTTTAGATAATACATTAACAGAAACTGTACCTTCCGGTAACATATTACAATAATTCCACTTCCTTATTATCAGTTTCAGTTCGAGACTAGAGAATGACCGCATTCTGCAATGAAATACCAAATGCATTTCGAATGAACAGTGCCCAGCAGTCAGTATCGTGCCACTGATTTTGATTTTTGCTGTACAAGGTGGTTGCCATAAAATGGTAAATTCATAAATCAGCTCTATACTTCCAGTCGAATTCCTAATAAAAGGTAGCCGGTTGTTTTGTTTACCCCAAAGAATGTTATTCCTCGTTGAGGCAAACATTTGCTATTCACAGAACTAAATGAGGCCGCACTCCATGCATTGTAGTTGTTAGCATTAAATAATAACTACTGTAAATATAGAAACATGAATATGTGTACTCGTTACAATTTACCATTTGATACTCTAATGTACGTATACGCTAAAAATTGATAATAGAACTAAACATATGGGTATACCCTCGAATACACAGATCAGTTTTGTTTTTCAACCTTCTAGCTTGTATAACTTTATCTTACACTTAGCTGCTACTGATAAATACTTTTAAATTTCTTTATAAATTAGTCCAAATTCTAATGCTCAGTGACTTTACTTTTAATGTTCAGGTACAGAAATTAAATATTCTTTCATCACTGTCCTTTTCCCCCATCACAGCCGAACACACAAAATAACACTATGAAATAGACTATTAACCACAAAGCAATGATGAACACTCAAAATTCGCTCGCATTACTGCAAACATACTGGGCTGCAAATCAGCTTTTAGTCAAAAAAATATTATCGTACATCGTGCATTGTGATTTTTCCTTCAGAAAGAAGCTTTAGTTAAGAAATTTTTTTCTTTTTTTTTTCTCAATTGAAGGAATACAATAAAAGGAATTATAACATCCCTAAGAGGCGAAACTTTGATGATTGTCGAAAAAGAGATTATGTATTTTCTTCATTCTGAAGGAATACAAGTAAGTCTTGTCGGCTGAACAAAATAATTAGTCCTAATACATTTATTGCATATACACTCCTTTTAATTTAAATACACCAATCTATAATGTAACCTAGGGCTGATCGTGATTTGACGGATTATTTGAATAAATGTTCATAGTTTTTACAGACATTTGAAATGAGCATAATAGAGAAAGATTTAATTTACTCTCCAAATGAGGGGTCCCGCGTCTTAAGGTACCTAAGCGCCAAAATTAAAATTCGCCACAAATCGAAATCGCCTCCAAAGTTCAGCAACATTCTGGCAATAGTATCTCTGTTATTAATTGAGCTAGAACGTTCATTTTTGGCTAAATTAGAGTTCTAAGTATGCTAATAAAGATGTTGATGAGTTTTTGGAATAGATTTTCATATTTTATATTTTATATATATTTTTTTAAAAAAAATTTTATTTTCTTATTATGCCGAACTTTGGGTGCGATTTCTGGCACAGAATGAGGTGAAAAAAGTAGTTCGTTTCATAAGGTTTTCAACCATACTTCTAGTGTCGTAAGGTCATTATAACCCAAACCACTCGATAGAGGAAAGGTGAAAATAGTGATATCCATCAAAAACACGTTTTCGCCTGTGGTGGCGCCTAGGTACCTTAAGACACGCGACCCCTCATAATAGTGTCACATATCACATTTGGACGTACAGTTGCCCGCATATGTAATGTTCCTCGTCTCACAGGCGACTCCGTACATGTGGCAAAGCCGGAGCGATAGTAAAAGTACCCCAACTGGGGGAAGGTGGGGTGGAGGGGGACAACTGAGTCCAACAACATATAACATTGACATACAGGTAAGGCGCCGTTCACAAATTACGCTATTTTTGCTAAAACCTGACCCCCCCCCCTGTAACGTTTCATAACGTGTGGGATGTGGGGGGGGGGAAGTGTTACATAACATCTTAGGGGGTGTCTGGTCTAGCGTTACAGAACGTTCCTGGGGGATCTGGGATGTCAAGTTTTAGAAAACTAGCGTTACGTAATTTTTGAACGGCTCCTAATTATAATGTACTGTAATGTCGGAGTTCAACGCTGTTCACAATCATATTAATCGTTTATCTTTATGAACACAATGTTTACTAGTCTTATACAGTAATAAGGTTCCATTATGATTACTGCAAGTCTATATGAACAGATACCACAATACAACTTTTTATATATCATACTAGTGAATTTGAACCAAAAATAGACATTACACAACCATCCTCCATACTCCCTCATTTCCCTTTCCCACCCACCAGTCTCGTGTATATTAAATCATTATGCAACAATACTGATAAAGCTGTTTGTAGAGTCCGTGTGTAGCTTTAAACCTTTACTAACCTTTACTTTACGAATCTACACAATTAAATATATATAGTTGTATTATATGTATTGACATTGAGGAAAAAAAGATTGAGACAGAGAGAGAGAGAGCGAGGTAGAGGGGCAGAGAGAGTTAGTGGGAAATGGCTTATCGATTGTTACACAAAGAACTTGTTAACAGCTTCGATCTGAATAACAGTAATTGATTATCAAAATCACATAAGAATAATCCACGGTTATACTAGCATAAACACAGTTATATATACTTATAAATTCATACAATATTATACTAATGTTTGTGAGATGACGTTGATGGGCCAAACCGTGGTGTTGACATGGTTACTTGCTCTCGCCGTCCAGGAGGGACTACATATGGGCGTGTCAGTGGAAACCGTAAGGTGATGGTTGCATGAAGCAGGATATCACCACCGGTCTGTGGCTGATGCCCATCATATTAATAGTGTTTTCCAGATTGTACAGGGCTATTCAAATTGATTCACCTGATTTCAAATGAGAATATTTTTTAATGTTACAAATACAGAGTGATTTGTGATACATCAACCAAAAGAAAAACACCGAATTTTGTCTCTCACCTCATAAATGCTCTATGTGACTTCCCC
Source organism: Bathynomus jamesi (assembly GCA_023014485.1). Lineage (NCBI taxonomy): Eukaryota > Metazoa > Arthropoda > Malacostraca > Isopoda > Cirolanidae > Bathynomus > Bathynomus jamesi. The sequence goes on along the minus strand of JAJOZX010000659.1, from coordinate 343,152 downwards.
TAGTTACACGAGCAACGTCGACACGATAGTCGAATTCCTCCCATACTCGCTCCAGCATGTCCGTTGTCACTGACTCTACGGCAGTAACAATGCGAGTTCGGAGCTCATCCAAAGATGTGGGGAACGGTGGCACGTACACAGTATCCTTAACGGTGGATCTGTTCTGTAACGTCGACGAAACTCACGCTGCACTGTGACTACCGATTTACAGCTCGAAAACTGCAACACACAAAACGCCTTCTGCTGTGCGGACGCCATTTTCAGACTGACTGTTTGTTGCCAGGCTAGGCCACGGCGTGACTTTGGAGCCCTCTCGTGGTGATCTTGTAAAACTCGGAGATTTCCTCTTTCATGTGGTGTATGCCCAGTTGACAGGTACGGAAGTATTCTCAGTTGAAATCGGATGATTCATTTTGAAAAGCCCTGTATTTGTATTAGCAATGTGGAGAGGTAATGATTTAATCACGATGGACAGATGAACCCATTAATGCTTTTCAGATTTCTTGTTGCATTATCAATGTGGAGATACTAGATCTTAACAAGGAATATATATATATATATATATATATATATATATATATATACACACGTATATATATATATATATATAAGCAAACAACCACAAGGAAAAGGAAACACAAAGTCCAAGTGGCCAGGAATCTAACGCCATTTTCATTCACGTAAGAGATTCAATCACCCCATTGATTGGAAAAATGCTTCCAAATTAAGGTTTAGTAAATCTATTGTTAGCAGAAATATATTGGAATCAAGTGTGATCAAGAATAATGCGGATTTGGTCTTTAATATTAGCCCTGGGTTGTACAAATTAGACTCGTACATTGTCAGTAAGTTGGCGATGGGCCTACTGTTTTCTTAATTGCATTTTTTGCCTCTTAATGGTTTGCCCTGGTTAAATAAATAAATATTATTGTAAGAACTGTTAACTTTCTTATGTGTCTATTTTAATTGTAATATTTCTTTCGTGTATAATCTTTGGTTGCTGGGTGGTTTATTGGATATTTGAAGTGGGTTGCTGTTGGGATAACAATTTTTTCCAGATTGTTTGTTGAAATTTTGTAATAATCTGTAAGACGATGGCAACTTTCCCTTTGTTTTCATTAATTTCGGGCCTTTTAATTTTTCTTATTTCAATTAAATATTAGTGTTAATAACCATTATAATAATTTTTTTTTTGTGTTTTGTCTAATTTCATCTGTATAGTAATTAATCAGCCTACAGATTATGTTTTCTATTTGTTATCTACGTCATCTATTTGTTTTTCATTAAATTATTGCCTATTAATTGCCTGTTTTAATTAAATATTAGTGCTAATAACCATTATAATAATTTTTGTTCTCTGTATTGGTTTTCTTTTTTTGTCTAATTTCATCTATACAGTATATATGTTTTATTCAGTTATTTAGCTGCCTACAGATTATGTTATCAATTTGGGAAAAAAATCTTTAGAGGGCTTTAAGGCCTTTAATTTGAGGTGCCAATTGTGAATTTTTTGCTTGTCTATTTAACTCAAATACTTTGTAATCTCCGTCTATTTTCTGTTCCTCCTTGATAATGTGAATATATCACGAAAGCGCTTGGACTTTGTGTTTCCTTTTCCTTGTGGTTGTTTGCTTATTAATAAGGTCACGTGTTATTTTGTGATTCTAGTGCATATATATATATATATATATATATATATATATATATATATATATATATATATATATATACACAATAAAACACCAATTCTTTATTACAACAAATATGCAATAGGTGAGAATGTTTTACTAGATAATTTATCATACAAAATGCTCACAATTTGCCATGGAGTAACATAAATGGCACAGCTATATCCGGTTCATAGTTTGTATTTGGTCCATCCCCCATTATTCTCTCCAGAGATGGGCAGTATCGCGATACATACAGTATATCGGCGTTACGTATCGAGCGATACTTTTGTATCTGTAAATCATCGATGTATCGGTATCGTTTTAGACGATTTACAAGTATAAATGTATCGGTATCGTCTTAGGGATTTTCGTGTATCGATGTCCATCACTGTATATATATATTATATATATATATATGCTGCAAACCCACAAGGAAAAATAAAAACGATTCCAAGGCCTTTCGTGTATTCAGAGCTACACCTCGTAAGGGAATGATTCCCTGACGAGGTGTAGTTCTGAATACACGAAAGGTCTTGGAATCGTTTTTATTTTTCCTTGTGGGATTGCAGCATTCATTCATATCACTTGTTTAATTGTGAAATTCATCCCATATATATATGTTGTTATAATGTTATAATGTTTCAGACCAACAAAGACCCTAGGATCCACTCATGGCTGGTCTACCTAACTGTGTTCGTAATTGTGTATTGTGCATGTCCTCCGTGGTGGCGGAGGGGACCTACAATTTTGCGTGAGTCCGAACCACAAAGAACATAAGAACAAAATTTTTTTTATAGTGGGCACACTAGGGGCCACTTCGGCCCATCGAGGTGAGTAGTATGGGCGCAAAATGGACGAGTGCAAGAATGTTGCAAGAGATAACTGTCAATGTTGCAAAGGGGTGGGTGTGTTGCAAATGGGGGTATATTGCAAAGGGGGGATGAGTGTGTGCAACAACTCGATGCTGCAAAGGGGGGTGGGGGATGCTGCAGGTGCAACAAGGGGTCATGAATCTTGGAGGCGGTGTTATCCCCCAAGAGAAAGACAGGAGAAGGAGAGAAAGCAAGAGAGGCGTTCACCTGGCAGGAGCCAAGTGCACACTAAGACTTCAGCCGAGTGGCCGTTGTCTTATAGGCCCCTAATCAGCCAGTTGGCTTAGAAGGAGCAAAGGGGGAGAGGGGAGGTTAAGGGGAAGGGGTCTTTGGGGGGAGAAGGAAGGATGACCTCCCCCCAAAGGGGTTGCCTTAACCTAAGAGAGAAAGAGAAAGGATAGACAAGGTGGGACGTCCTAACCCCCCAAACGAAAACTAAGCTAAGTCTTAACCTAAGAAGGAAGGAAGGAGAGATCTTTACTCAACAGCTGTCATCATTAAACTGCCAGCTCCGAAGCCAAGCGGGTCTTATATAGAGGAAGGTTGAGTTGCCAGATACCATTTTTTATTTTAATTGTACAGGTATACATTATTAGGGTGAGTTGCTGGATACCACCATTTATTTTAATTCGTTACCAAAGCAAACGTAATTTCTGAAACCGAAATTGACAATAAAAAATTCAATGTTTATTAATTATTGTAAATAAATAGAATTTGCCTTCTACTGCACAAAAAGTAATATAATACGGAACGTACAATCGTCAAAATAATAGTTCAGAAGAAATACACACACACACACACACACACACACACACTTTAACAACTTTCTCCTTACCTTATATATATATATAGAGAGAGAGAAAGAATCACATTAACTGTGTCTATTTTATTTTGTCATTCCTCTCTCTCTCTCTCTCTCTCTCTCTCTATATATATATATATATATATATATATATATATATATATAATCATATTAACTGTGTCTATTTAATTTTGTCATTCCTTATATATATATATATATATATATATATATATATATATATATAGAGAGAGAGAGAGAGAGAGAGAGAGAGAGAGAGAGAGAGATTTTCACCTTAAAGTTAATTAATTATTAAAACAATACTAACATTAAAAAATTCACTAAACAATTGGCTTAGTAAAAGAAATCGTTCCATTAACATATTCTCGAATCTATACACACACACACACACACACACACACACACACACACACACACACACACAATTATATTAAATATTTATTCTCTTACAAATACGTTTATTTAACATTGTGTTCAGACTATAGCTAGAGGAGCTAGGTAATGAGAATATCCAGCAGAAGGTCCAGCCCGAGGCCTTTTAAAACCACGAACTAGCGAGAAGGAATTTGGGTAAAATTTCTCTCTGAAAGACACATTCGTCTCCTTTCGCTTCATACGATTGTCCTTCCTTGTAAATAAAAAATGTTTCATATTTTATCAACTTAGTTATTTTTATTTACACGTAATTTGTATATCATCTTCTTAGTTAGTGAAATTAATGAATAAAAAAATGGATAGATATATTATTATTATTATTATTATTATTATTATTATTATTATACATTTTTCAAAATTAGCACACACGCACACACTATATATATATATATATATATATATATATATATATATATATATATATATATATATATATATATATTAACCCCTCCGTCTATGGCCTGGGTTGGTTCGAAGTCGACGGGGGTTCTAGTTAGGTGGCAGCAACGGATGTGTGACTTGCAGTAGTTTTCTTCTATATTACTCTCCGAGTTCTTCTATAGCGGCTCGGAGGACTCTGGTAGACTTACTAAAAGTGCTGAAGATTCTGGACTCTTCTTATAGCGTATCCGGAAAGTTTAATGACTAAGTTCTTCTGAAGAGAGCAAGGCTCGAAGGATAAGATAAAGACTATCTTTTACTGTAATTTACTGCTAAAATGTACAGGTAGTGCTCAGCCTCTGAATTAGCTTCTCAATGACACTGGGAGAATTTTACTGGGGTTTATATACCCCAAAACTGCTAACATCATTATTATTAAATGCTAAAAAGGCTGTATTATTTTTGCACAATATTCGAAAATAAAGTAAATTTTTAGCTCTGGTAAGGCTTGAACGAGTAAGCAAAATATTTGAAAACGAAACCATATTTTTATCTTAAACCGCGACTTTTCAGATATGATGTTATCATGATCTGCCAAGTTAACTAAAAGTGGAAATCGGACTATGCATCTTTACACTAAAATATGCATATGAGTAAAATTTTAAGGTTTAAGATGTACAATTTTAATGCTTAGGCAAGATATGATCTCATCTTTTATAACGAAAGAGAATGTATACAAAATATGAACATTGCAAAGCTTAAGCAGGATTCCTTATTAAGCGAAATCTAAAAAAATGATTATGAGATTTTAAAAAAATAACAGGTCACCAATTATTTGGCAAAGTAGAAAGCAAATCAAAAATTTTATCCAAACTCGCGTTGGGCGATTTTGGCCCTTATGTAAAAATGAATACACACACGTACATACATAAGAGTATAGGCATTATATAAGGTTAAATATATAAGAATATACAGGATTATATAAATACATGAACCATATAACACATGAATTTTTAAAATGGATACTTTTTTCTAAAATGGATACAAGAACTATATAAATGAACACAAGAATTAATGAAGAATAAGATAGTATAGGAATACGGGAATTATTTATGGTTCATTTTTACATATATATACATACACACAGTGCTTAATTTGTAAATGAAAAAGAAGTGGAACGCAGGTGAAGCCCTCACAGTTAGAGGGTCTGGGAGCGCTGTAAGCTCCCCTAGCGGGGTCCGGGGCGGCGCCCCGGAAACCAACACATTTTAAGCGCTTTTTCTGCGAAAACTGCGCAACATGCAAATGAAAGTTCTTCGAATACAGTATTATTTTAAAGTAAAAGTTAGACTGTGATTGCAACATCTAAGTGAAATGTTATTTCATCTAAGTGAAACAAAATATTATATGCATTTGAAACAAAATAAAATTGCTTTACTTACATGCTATTGCTATATATAGGAAGTTGATAGAATAATCACATTAATTTTCACACACACTCCAAACTTCTTTCTGCTTGATCGACTAGTTTTCGCTTTCTACTGTCTGTATTTCGTTGGATTTTAAATTACGAAATTACGTTGCTGACTTTTATTAAAATAAAAACCTTTTTTTAATTAAGTTTTAAAATAAAAGTACCGGAACGGCGTTCCGGAGCATTCCGTCACAAATTAAGCACTGTGTGTATATCTATAGGGTGGTACAAATTACAATAATAATAATAATTAACTCTTTCTCGCCGAATTGTTCGTTCTAACAATGGTTAAGCTTTTCACTCCGCCTTAGACCCACAGCTTAACGTGGAAACCGAATACTCTTTTCTTTTTTTTAAATATAAATAAAGGAATGATATATTTATAATTTCTTTATTATAAAATCTTCTCGCCGAATTGTTCGTTCTAACAATGGTCAAGCTTTTCACACCGCCTTAAACCCACAGTTTAACGTGGAAACCGAATACGCTTTTCTTTTTAAAAAAATATAAATAAAGGAATGGATATATTTATAATTTATTATAAAATCCTTTCGAATACCTAGTAATAATAATTAACTCTTTCTCGCCGAATTGTTCATTTTGACAAAGGTCAAACTTTTTCACTCAGCCATAGACCTACAGTTTAACATGGAATCGCTGCAGCGGTTGAAATGTCTTCGCCCGGACTCTCAACAGCCGGCTAATCCACCAGTAGGATACCTAGGGTTCCCATTTATTAGCCAACCAAACAGAAATTCAATAATTAAGTACAATTTTACCACACTCCTACGAGAGAAGTCAAACCGAATACATTAATTAATCAAAGTTGTTGTGAACAATATTGCATAAAGGGGTGGGTGGTGAAAACCAACTATTGTCGCAAATATTGACGTGGTAGAGACAGCAAGGGGTAATACGAACGCTAAATCTACGGAGAGAATATAGCAATCTTGGGAAAGCTGTGTTTAGTATGGGCGCAAAACACGGTAATGCACAAAAATCTTCTAGATTTGATGTTTATTTCATAGGATATTACTGTGGTGTTAATGTCAGAGTAATAAAGAGTAGCGGCGCTAATTTTGTTTCCTGCGATACTGAGCTGAACCACTCTAATGAATATATTCCTATAACGAATAGCATCCGAAAAATTGAGGATCAATTTAGTATGGTTGCAAATAACATGCATCCGAAAAAATTGAGACGCAATTAGTAGGGGCGCAAAAAATAATAATGCACATTCTGGAAATCTTTTATAGAGATGGTTGTTGCGAGGGATATTGCATAAAGGGGTGGATTGGAGAAAACCAAGTATAGATACAAATATTGTCGTGGCGGAGAATGCAAGAGGTAATACGAGCATTAAATATATGGAGAGAATATAAAGACACCGTTAGTCGTCCAAAGTATGGACCCGTTATATCGGTGTTACGATTGGTACACAAATTAAACCCCGCCCAGTTACACTGGCAACTAATCATTACGAACATCCTCTCAATCTTTTGAGCATTAAATCTACGGAGAGAATATAAAGATGCCATTTGTCGTCCAAAGCATGGAGCCGTTATATAGGTGTTACGATTGGTGCAGAAACTTATCACAGTCCCACCCAGTTACACTGACAACCAATCATTACGAACATCTGTTCTTGGTCTTTTGGGGCGGAGCTTGGTGATTGTGCATATAAAAGGAAATATTTTTCAGCTGGGAGTAACAGTAGCTATTTTCGCCAGTGAATAAACATTCCCTCTGCCAGTGAATAAACATTACCTCCGCCATGGATCAAGAACTTTACACTTTTCCGGATTTGTATCAAGATGTTGACACTGCAGCAGTGACTGCGATTAATCTTTTTAACGCGATTGACCGTGATGGATTATTTCCAACGCAAACCGTTGATGATATTTGCAATGACGCTCCTTACGATCCAGCGCAAGGGACTACCATAGCAATGTAAGTGTCTATAATTTTATTTTTTTATTCAATTATTCACAAACTGTCAGAAGATTATTTCATATATATATATATATATATATGGAGGGATGTAGTATCTCGTCAAATACTTCATTTAGATACTCGCCATTATGCTAAAATCGCAATTTTTTATGGCAATCTTTTACATGTTTTTTCATAACTGTTATTCGGAATTATCTCTGAAATGAGCTTCTCTGAGTGAACCAAATATATCTTCACATAATGGGGTCTGTCTTACAATATGTATACTCTGTATATGTTTTTATTAAAAAAGATTCAATATGAACATTATTCTTTCTCCTTTAAGGTCCGATGAGGATTTGACACGTGTTATACAATCTTTTGAAGAACCTCGTGTCATGGACCTGAATACGGAGGATATACCAAACAGTCAGCACAACGAATGTCACATCGAAATAATGTGTTTTTCGTTCATTTTTTGGGGGAAGACACAATGTATTTTCATCAATTTATTAAATGAAAGAAATCAGTACAATAACCATCTTAAACTACAGAATATACAAACTAACGTTATATACACACACACGAACAAAACATACTATACAACGAGTACGCACAATTGGAAAACGGTTTTTTATCTGTCTGCATACCATTTCATCGTTTCGTTGAGTGTGACACAGGTCGAATAAATTTTAAAAATTTATAAATTCTTTACCACGTGATATATGCATGAGAAATGAAATGCAGTACATTCCACAAGTATTACTAAAATATCCTTGTAATCGAAACGGGTTCCATACAACTTTGGGGATATGTAACTGAGCGAGAAATTTTACAATAACAGGGTCACTCCAGGGTTGAGTACCGAGTGAATCAAAATAGTACAGGCGGTCTCTATTTTTAAAATAGATTGCAAACCAATGAATCCCTTCATTACCGATGACATCTGTGTTCACAATAAGACAGACTACCGCATTCTCGCGTAGTTGGCAAACTCAATGTTTCATTCTTCGCAAACACACCGATAAATTTGGATTGTGTGACTCGTTCACTATTCATTACTCTCTGAAGTGTATAGGCATCCATTTTAAAAGTCAGTGATAACGCTCCTAAATCTGTCTACTTCTATTAGGGCTTGCGACTCAAGGTATACTAGTACACTAATAGGTGCGTCTGTAGGCTTGGTGAATTCCAACCTCACTGAGATGCTTCCGCTCTGTTGTGGACTTAAATGCGTATTTACGCAAGCAGACAGATAAGTCAGGTGTAATGTCAAACGGATAAAGGTTAAAATGATCAGTGAATTCTTTCTGGGTTACCCCATTACCGAGCTCATCACAATCACCTGCAATATGGGCCAGATTACTATAGGCTCTCGCGCAAAGAGGTAACACAGCGTCTGATGAATAGTCCGTATTCAATGTTCCACCCAAAGCAATGCCATTAACGTACAGTTATATTTTTAAGTTCGAAATTCTCGAATTAAAGGCACTCTTTTTATATTTTCCATTCACCGAAGCATGGTTCTGCATTCCGATTAATATCCTTTTAGGAAGATTTCCCAGGGCGATGTTTTCTATCTGCTTCGACCCCACCCCTGCAGGCACCGTATATAGTTTTATTTGTACTCTGTTAATAGGGTATTTCACTGTGGCGTTTAGTAAATTTTTCTCAATTTCTAGTTGTTTTGGTGAACTTAATTTCACTCGTCGTACGCGGAGGTATGTCTCCATAATGTGAACCACAACGGGTTTTGCTGCCTCTTCTTGATCAGCATCCCTGGAAAGTGAAATCTGTGTGCAGACGTCCAAAACACTCGTATATCTTCTTTTTAGAATTTTTAAATTTGTACTATTTATACTAAATTTATACTATTTTCATCTTTAGTTTGATAATATCCCTCGGCACTTAAAAAGGTAGCCTTCGCTTCTTTGGAAAAGTTGAGGACATTTTCCAGATAGGCTCGTAGATGGTAGTATCCCGTGCCTGACGATATGTTGGCCTGATTTAAATATACGTCACAGTGGTTGAATATGGAGTGCAGAAAGTTTGTTTCAGGGTATACAGCATTAGCCCTGTTCAAAAATCAACTTTTTCTTATTTTCATAGGTTTCTGTACTTTTTCCCATGCTTTTTGACATGAAAAGGCCGAAAATCACAACCATTTTGACCTAGGTTGTTGGGAAGCATTGCCGCATGGAGCTTTAAGTTTTCTGCCTTGAAATCGGCCAAAAGCACCAGTTCCGGGGTCCCTTGAATCATGTTTTGCACTATAACTTTTTATCTAAACAAGATAGAGCAACAAAATAGGCACCAAATTAAAGTGTTTTTAATCCTCTTTCTAACTTATACAATTATGATAGTCTTGGAACAAGAAATGGCACATTGGTACATACAAAGATTTCAGAAATATCACAAAATTCGTTTTCTCACACTCAAGGCAGACAAGGCGCCTTATTCATGACACAAATTTGAGATTAACATTTTGTCACAAGTCTAATCGATCAAGAAGTGAAAGCATTACATGATGATTAATTTCATAATGACATTTACACAGTCAGTTGTTGAGAGTTTGTTTCTTGAAGCTGTCAAAGCGGCGTCTGTTGAACTCCACAGCTTGAAGGAGATAGTCCCTTTGCTTGGCATCTGTTGTTATGACATTTGCAAAGTCGCTCATCATCTTGACACCACGTTCAGCAATGTCATTCACCGCTTTCAGATTCTTAACATAGTCCAACGCTTTTCTGTAGTCCTCATTCTGTGGCCAAGACGTGACAGGTTCCAGAAGCCACTCGGATCCAATGTTCAGTGTGTCCAGCAGGAAATGTGATTCTGGGCCAATGAGATCAACCAGGGTGGTCTTAGCTGTGACTCTCTGGAATAGAGGCTTTCCTGTTCTGAAGCTGTCTGGCTTCTCAGTGGCATGTAACTGGGCAGCAATGTCGTGCTTCAATGTGTCACTCAATCTACTGCTGAACAGGGCAAATGGCACGACTTCCTGCGTCAGGTACCATTTGTGGTTTTCCATCTTATAAGTACTGCATCAGCAAGCTCTGGGTCAGTTTTCTTGTACTTCAACATGTCCTGGATTAGACTTAGATCATTCACGGGAGCATCTGCAGCAGACATTGACATCATCCATACAGGAGTGTAGAACAGCGCAAGGAAGGTTGAGTCTTTCCAGCTTTGATACAGTGTCTTCGTCGTACTCAAGTTGATCTGCAAACATCAGCATTTTCATGGAGTACAGGTTTCTGGCCATCCATCTGGCCTGATGAATGGCGCCTGGTCGACTCCAGTGAATACCTCGAGGAGGCGTTCCTCCAAGAACAATGACTGTCAGTTCAGCCATTTCCCTGTAGTCGGCTCTTGGAAGCCTTTCTGCTGTTAGAATGTCTTGGAGTATTTCTTCACTGTTCTTCTTCTTTTCCTTCAGCCATTTGCTGTTGATAGCCAGCATCTTTGGGTTTTCCTTGGACAAGTCCGTCCAAACATCCTTCAGATGCTCAAACCAGGGATTATCTGGCCCCTTCACCTTCCCAAACAGCTTCTCCCAAACTGCTCCGACTAGGATTTCCAGGATGTGATGTCGACAGGCCAGATAAAACACCTTTTTGTTCAGCATTTTCTCTAGTAGTTTGGCAGCTCCTCTGTGAACTCCACTGTTACTGGATGTAGTGTCAAAAAAAAGGGCAGTAACATTATCCGTAAGTTCCCATGTCTCCAGTAAATCCATTGAAGCCTCAGCCTGAGCTGTGCCAGAAGAATTGTCGATGACAGGTACTCCCAATAACTTTCCTTCAGTGTATGAAGGTGGACCAAACACTAGCCAGTAAATCCATTGAAGCCTCAGCCTGAGCTGTGCCAGAAGAATTGTCGATGACAGGTACTCCCAATAACTTTCCTTCAGTGTATGAAGGTGGACCAGACACTAGCACAGCTAAAGTCTCTGAGGTACTTCCAGGTTCACTGCCCAAGACATCTTTGAGCAACTTTCCATCCCAGTGTAAGGCAGCGTACTGTGGGGGTTTTTCACAAAACTTGGACATGTGACTCTGGCTGATATTATACCTGGACAGCATTCTTTTGCGACGTGTTGTTGAGGTTGAGATGACGAAGTTATCCAGATCAGCCCCTCCAGCTTTCAAGGTGGCAGAAACCATGGCAGTAACTTGATTGTCTGATAAACCAAGACGATCAGCTGTATTGCAGATGACATCACATTCCATGACCTTCCTTGGAAACGTCAAAGTCACACTAGTCACAGTGTCTTGATGGTGAGAACATCCAGGACGAGGCTGATGGTAATCCATGTCCTCTGTGTTAGCGTCGTTGTCAGTTGAGTCACCCCAGGTAATGTCATCCACATGAACAACTGCCTCTTGTTCTGCTGCAGCTATAAAATAGTACATGTTAAGACAGTAATTGTTAAGTACATGCTAAATATCGCAATGGAGTAAAACTTAAAACTTTTTGTAACGTTCAAAGTAATTAGTTTTACCTTGTTCTTGTCTATGCTGCAGTCTTTCATTCCTCGCTGCTTGCTGCAGGGATCTTGTCTCAAAAATCTTGTCATGACCAGACATATGATCTTTCCTCTCAGTCTTTTGGTCTTCGTAGAACCTGATATCCTCATCTTTCTTCTCTCTGGATAACAGTCTGTTGTTCTGTATTTCCTGGATTGCATCTGGAGCTCCTATATCGAACAGGCTGTCTAATTCCAGCACAAATGCTCCTCTTTTTCCTCCAGGGTTATTTGCTCTTCCTTTGCTTTTCACCAGAGCACGATGTTTCTCATGTAGTTTCATGAAGAGCTTCATTGCGTTGTACTTGGTCATTGTCTTGATCCTAGCCATCTGCCAGAATGGGATGATAGATTCAACTGTTTCATATGCAAGGTCTTGAACCATGGGCCTCCCTGCATTTTCCGGTAAATTCTGAAGATTAAGGAAATACTGGAACGCCTGTCTGTTGGTGGGAAGCTGGGAACCTGGGAACCACTGATAAAAGCTGAAGGGCATCCAACCAGGAAAGTTTCAGTGAGAGATCTGGTAGATGGCCCAGTTGACACCTGCCTGTGGACAGTACGTGGAGGTTCTGAGATATCAACTTTGCGCCCACGGAGCTCCCTCAGCTCCTTGCTTAATGCCATTGTGAAGTTGTAACTTGTACATGGTTTTCTAGATTCTGATTGAGTTTCTGTTGTTTCCTGAAAAATGATAGATAATTATTATTATTATTATTAATTATTATTTATTTATTATTATTATTATTATTATTATCATTATTATTATTTACTAATTTTATGCTCTTTCATTTGATACCTAATTTGTTGCTCTATCTTGTTTAGATCAAAAGTTAAAGTGCAAAACATAATTCAAGGGACCCCGGAATTGGCGCTCTGGCCGATTTCAAGGCAGAAAATTTAAAGCTCCATGCGGCAATGCTTCCCAACATCCTAGATCAAAATAGTTGTGATTTTCGGCTTTTTCAGGTCAAAAAGCATGGGAAAATGTACAGAAACCTATGAAAATAAGAAAAATTGATTTTTGAACAGGCCTAATACAGCATATTTGTCATCGCAGTCCGTTCCATCAGAATGGGCTATACGTAGCTTAGCGTACATGTGCACACAGCTTGGATAAAAAAAGTAAGGGCCTGAGCTGGGTATCACGAATTCTATAGGAGCACTCGGGGAACAAATTTTGTTTAAAGGGTTAATTGTAATAAAGTCACTGGTGCTCAATAGAAACTTGAGTTGGAGTCATCTCAAAAAGGGATAGCTCCGATTTACAGCATTGTGAACTACATGGGTGGATGAAGCGTGCCATAACGAGTTAGAAATAGTGCCTCCTCTCTCGTGAAGTAGTAAACAAACTATGATTCATGAGATCAATGTCCTTAGCTTATATCAGTCAAAAAAGTGGTCAACCATAGGCTGCATTCGCTTACAGCACTTCTTTTTTGATATCCTTTTACGTTTAATGCCACGTGATCCCTTCTTCCGGACAGCTCTCTTCTTCCCACCACCACGCATTTTTCTCTTTGCATCTTTGATGATTTCGTCCCGTGTAGGTTTTAAATGTTTTTTTAGAGCTTCTTTAGGTTTAGCCCCAGCCAATATGTCTTCTGCAGTGTTAAGACCTGATTGTAGCCCTTTCCTTCCGAGGTATCTGGCACCCCTCTTCAGCAAAGGAACAACCGTACGTAGTATGGATGAAAAAAATGGACCCAAGTCCACTACCGCGTTGGTATCTCACCCCTCGATAAACGGTGAAAGGCTTTCTATCCATTATAACTCAGTGCGTCGAAAGTGTAGCTTCACTGTTAAGCTCCCGTTACCGAATGGGAAGTTTTCACCCTCAATCGTTCTTATATATATTGAGATATTGGTTATTAAATTAGTTGCGACATTCACATAATGGGGTCTGTCATATGTAATACTCAAACTCCTTCCTCTATGGTTGGGGATGTGGGCAATGCGCAGCAGGCGTGCCTGGGTATCCCCAACAAACTGGTGCTACACTATATTACTGTAAATATAGCACATGTCTTGGTGCTGAGAGCTTTCAGCCAATTTCTCCATCTTCAATTGGTACATTAATCTGAACAAGTCATGCTGTGCCTCGTGAAATGTGTCTCTTTGGAAGGCTGCGCTATATCGTTCATTGGTTATAATTTTGAACACTCTTCAGTCTTTAATACGTCTGTTAGTCTTTGATTTTAGGATTAGAGTATGTGCAGGATTTCATTTGTTTACGATTTCGCATACTAAATCATTCGTAAGGTTTGAGTTTTTAAACTTGTGATTAAGTCTCTCACAACATCCTCGGCCGAACCATAACGGCCCGGCCCTAGTGTTACTTCTGTACGGTAATACTGTGTAGCCTTAGTCCGGGCGATACGTATAGTTTCATCCATAGCTACCCCGGCTTTTTCACACTCGTCAGTGTCTCTAAGAATCGTAAAACGGATTCTTTATATTCAATATTTAAAAAGAGGATGTCCAGCTGAATTTCACATATCCCCACCTCATACGAATCACGACCCAATTCAATGGGTCCATGGAGTTCTGTTACGAAGTTGGCTAGTGTGTTGTTAGGATGTACAGACAGGGACGAGGAGGACAGGAGTGTGATGTAGAAATGGTTAGGAGCCATGTTGCAGACTATTTAAGCTTCATTATTGCATCAGCTTTTATATAGGTGTTGAAGCTTTCAGGGTACCCTAGCCATTTCACCAGGTACATTTTTCTCTTTCCTGAACCTTTGCTTCCTAAAATTTTCTCAATTTTAAACACATTTTTTCCTAAATTAAATGCCACTTTCTGCAACTCCTCGCGGTAAAAGCCTCCTGAGATTTCCTCCCCATTCAAATCTTCAACGTAATACATCATTATCTCACCTTTAGGTCTCATAGCCCTAACTTTAAAAATCTCACGTGTCCATCCGTTTTTATGTGTAAAATAGCGGTGCATGCGTTCCTTTATGGTACGTTGAACTCTTTCAGCTAAAGAAGCCTTATGTATAGAATTGGTTGTGTAATAGCTGATATTAAACTCTGTCAACATGTTCTGAAAGCACGGCCTATAAATTCCTTCCCATATCCGTACAAAAATAGCCAGGAACCCTGTTTTCTTTTAACATTAGCGTTTTGGTAGCTTTAGCAACTGTTTCAGGTGATTTATTTTTCAGAGGAACTAGCCACAGATATCTAGAGAATACATCTATTATGAATAGAATGTAACGGTAACCATCGTTATACACAGAATATCTTTGCATGTCTGTTAAATCTGCTTGCCAAATAGAATCAATCGAGGCAGCCGTTGTCTTGGCTGTTTTAAACCTTTTTCTCACCGGCTTATGAAGCGTATAAGCGTCCTGCCCGCAAAAATCTCTCAACATCTTTTTTTCCTACTCCGTAAACACTTCTGTATAGTCTATCTACGCCGCCGTAGGAGGCTGGGTTAGAAATGTCATAATACGTCTTATAATACGTTAGCCATTTGCGTATTTTAGAGGCACGTGGGTAGGTTGACCGTTGTTTAACCTCTTCTTTCTCCTCTTCAAAGGTGTTACCGGGGGTGATGGCGTCTTCAATTGTGTCACGTGCGTCGCATGTTCCAAGTCTTTTAACCTGTTCAGATTTCCTATCATTGTTTTGGGGACATTTATTTGTTGTAGTCTTGCTTTAATATGCTTCCATCCTGATGGTGAGGGCCTATCCCACTTTCTCACCAGATCATGGACAATGTCTACGATATTCGATCCCTGTACCTTTGATCCTTCCACAATGATCTCGCCTGTATCGGTCCATTGTATGGCTGGGTCCTCATTCAATAGATTATAAAGACTTAAACCTTTATTCCTCAATGTATGTGGAGGGTGCTTTTTAATACATGCTCGATGTGTTGTGTGGCCGACCCTTAATCTTTGGTTGGTCAGCTGTATCGTCGGGTACAGGTCCTATGTCACCATGTCCATCGTTCCCCGTGCTGTGCCTAATAACCACAGGAATCTCTGTCGGGTTCTTATAATTTTCGTACTCGTGAAGAAATTTCTGCAGAGCTTCTTGGTATAAGATTCTTTTCTCATCAGGTGTTTTTTCACTGTTTAATAGGGCTAGCAATTCGCTTTCCATTCTTTTAAGTCTGCTTTTACGGGGATCTAGATCCGTGTCTGGATTCCTTTGCAGTGAAGCGTACACCTCGTGTGGAATCACTACCACTTTCTTCATTATATTAATCTAGTCAGTAAAGGACCCAAAACTGAAAATAAGATGGGGAGAAATGACCCTCCTGTTTGTACAATAATTCGTTTTTTCTTCGCTACAGTTTGACTTTTACGAGCGAGTGCGTGTATTATGTTCTTGTAACGGCGTAGGCGAGCCTTCTGAGGTGGTTTCATTGATACATTGCAATTTATAACGTTAAGACAGATTTCACAGATGCATTTTAAAAAGTCGGAGTCGATATTTTTAATAAACATCTGCTGCATTGCCCGGGGCAGTCGATGATAGATTTTTATTAATTCACGGTATTTCTTTAGTCTCTTTGTCATTCTGGAATATACACCGTTTCAGGCTCGTTTGGAAATATATTCGTTCTTAGAAGCACCCTAAACGTGTTTCGCGGATGAAGTCGCAAAGCAAATATCCGTAACGCGTGCTTGTAGCTTCTTTATAAACTTCCAAAAACTCCTTACGCTGATTCGGGAACATTTGATTGGCTAATACCCCAATTTGTGATACATCTCTACGTTGTGCGAATAAGACTAGATATTGTGTATTTAACGACACATCGCGCATGTATCTATTTTTGAAAAATAGATTCTGATTGATGAAGAACACGCTTATGTTAAGATGGTGGGAGAATACTGTAAATGTCTCGGCAAACGTTTTATCCATCTCCAACATGAGATCGTCAATTACAATGACTGTATGTTCATTTCCCTTTAACGAATTAACGTCATATACACCTTTGTGGAACAAAATATCATTGGTACTCGTTGAACACTGATTGATACGTCGAATAGCACCATATAACTTTATGCACAAATTTTGAGAACATCTCTTCCTTTTCTTTAATGATTTTAAGCATAAACACAGTTTTACCACATCCTGTAGGTCCAGATATAATACATGTGGATGGGCTCGTGAATCTGAATTTTTCTACAGAGTCCATTTCTAACACGTCACACTCCTAAGTGTGTCATTTACAAAATATTACAAATTTTGAGTGCTGTTCCTTATATTTTGTTTTCTTCTCCCACAGAACCGTGAATGACGATGAGGTACAGCATCCCATCATCGACATTACGGATGATATATATGATAGTATGGCCTTCCTTTAGCAAATAAATAGATTTAACGTCAACTGCATCATTTACCGTTTTATTTGATAGTCGCATATTCTCTCGTATATAACCATCAAATATGAATAATTCAGAAGTATCGGAACAGATCCGTGTACCATCATCATTTAAATCCAGTTCATTGTCAGCACAAAGAAAAAGTTGCCTCAAAAATCCTGAGACTAATCATAACATTGTTTGCACTGATGAAAGTGACTTTGGAAGTGATGATAGATGCAGCGTTGACAAAATTGCAGAAGAGTTAAAAATCGTGAACCAAAGATGGAATGATAAAATTGGAAACATTTGGGTTGAACCAAAGCCCCGAAAAGTAAAATTCTGTGACAACGTTCTAACTTACCCCGTTGCTGATTGCTGTAGAAGGAGACAATGGGAAGAGTGCGCTCGGGACAGATTAAGATTTCAGAGACGAATTAAGGAAACTGAATCTATTTTAAAACCTGTATTAAATCGTGAACATAGGCTAAAAGTATTTAATAGAATGCACTCTTTAAAGTATTAGGTTACTGTTGTTTGTGATTACCAAATCTATGCATTTGTTTTTTCTTGTTTTCTGTTATTTCTTGTGTTAACATAATTTCAATTGTTAACTTATTTATCAAACGTATTTGTAAATATATATCTTGAATATAATCTTTGATGTGTCTATTGTTAACTTATTTATTACACGTATTTGTAAATATATATAACTTGAATATTTCGTTTATTAAATAAATCGTGTTTCAATTAGCGTTTCACTTTCTCCTTTGTGTGTGTGTGTGTGTGTGTGTGTGTGCACAGGTGAAGGTTCTAAGCTCCGCCCACTGTAAGACCAGCAACGTGAGTCATGCTACTACCTGGGCTTCCCTGCGCGGTCAGTTGTTTGCAGTAAGCCCTGGGTATCAGACGTGTATTCTCCCGCGTAGACAGAAAATAGTAATGGCTACCTTTAATATTGCTTGTTCAACGTTTATGAAATGGTATTCTGCAAAGTGTCAAGATGTGGTGGATACTGAAAAACTCCCTATTCCCCCCTCCTTTGCCTCTTTTAAGACTACATTGAATCGTGCGAAGGAGCAAGATGTACAAATACTCTATGGCTATTCTGGTGAGAGCATTGTAGGCTTTCGTAGCACAGACGATGTATTGAAGTATGTTATAGACCTAAGCTTTATAAAGGCTCACATATACCGTGAAGTAAAAGAAACAACGCGTGCAGAAGAGAAGCAACGGATATGGATAGTGAGTCTTATTGATGGGTGGTGTGACAAGCGATATTATGTCATGTTACACCATACCGAGTACTCGTACCCTGCGACTGAGAATGTAAATCTCGTCATCATGGAGAATCTTAAGTATTTTTATCACTATATTAATGTATATCATGATGAGGTTTGTAGTGAGGTTGTGGCTAATGCCCTGCGTGAGTTTTTAACAGACTTTAGAGACGAGTATCGCTTGTTAAACAAAAAGGAAAAATATGGGCATATGTTCCTCTCAAATAGTGCGCCGGAGTGTGAAGACGTTTAGTTTGTGGAAATGGTGAGTGGTAAAACAATAAAACCGTTATAAAATGTTTTGTTCGTGAAAATTACCCTGAAGGAAAATGCCTGGTGCGTATTCAGGGAAGTGGGAGTGATAAAACATTAAAACCGAAATTAATTCTTGTATCGGAAAAAAACACCTGCCCAATATAATGGGATACAACGATTCATGTTGGATCAGCGCCGTACACGTTTCATTAGATTATGGTGTGACTCGCTCCTCCCGTCGAACCGTCGCGTTGCATGTGCCTCATAGTTATCTCAGAGCTTGAACCGAGTGGACGTGCGCTCCTCGAATACGATGGAACTTCCTTTGAGCAGCATTCTCAACGCCGTGTACGATGTGTCCGTGACGAAGTCGTTGCGCGTGTTCAGCGTAAATCCGGTATCGTTAACTATGTACTGGAAACGGATTGTAGAAAACAAACAAACGGAATGTTGTTTATTTAAGTGTCGAGGAGATGAATAGAATCTTCGTGATAGTTGAGAAGTGGAGTGAAGATCGTTATAAAATTCCTACAGGTGTAGGTACAAGAAGAGAGCAGATTAGTGACACCCCCTCATACGCCGTTGTATGTACGTTGTGTATAAATAACGATCGGCCATGCATTGATATACGGTTGATGTGGAAGAATGCTTCTGATAATAACGCTCTTGTTCCTACGCGAAACCGTTTCATCCTCGACAGAATGTTTGAAATCGTCGGATTCCGCAAGCTGAAGCCTATATTAGACGCGCGTGTTACGGATATGCTTTATTTTGATACATACTTGAATACGCATACACCGCTCTGCTCGACGGATTTTTGAATGTAGGAATGAACAAGGGAGAATGGTCTAGCTGGAGGATTATTTAAAAGTTTAGACTCTTCGAAATATCATGCTTTGGTACAAAGCAATTGATCGGTACAGGGCTGAGCTCACCTACACTGTTCACCCTGAAGAACTATTTCTTTATATAACGAGCAGCTGTCGTAACGACTTAGAAGATTATTTCAATTGCTGCTATGTTGAGTGATGAAGAGTTCACGATTGAAAAGCTCGCGTCGGTAGAAATAAACCCTCGATTGGAAAGGCGTGTTTATAAACTTGTGTTTAATAATGTGGCTAACGATGAACTCTTTGGGCTTGCTTTTGATTGTATTCTAGACGTATTTAAAGATAACTTACCAACCGGTTGTAAAGTGGGAACAAAAATAGTACTGAACGATATGAAGGCCCTTCATATCGAGTATCGGTTTCCCTATACTTTAAGCGGTGAAATATTATTAAGCCGCGTATACTGCGTAATGCAGAGTAATAACGATGTAAATGTAGACTCGATTACGTGTGAGTTTAGTGTATTGAAAAAAAGTGAGTGTATTTATATATATATATATATATATATATATATTAGTGATGTAGGTCACATCCGCATCCGCATCCACATCCGCGGAACATCCGCACATTTTCTCGCATCCGCGTCCGCATCCGCACTTTGGACTGCGGATGTCGTGCGGATGTGGACCGTTGAGATAAAACGTCATTAATAAGCGGAAATTATCAAATTCTTCTATATTAATAGAACTAGTTCATTGTGCGCAAAAGTGATGCAAGCGACAAGACGAGAGGCTGTTCTTGTATGAAGTTACTCTCTTGCAACCTACTTAGATCCACGTTACAAAGCTAAGTTATTTTCACCTAGTACATTAGAACGAGTTAAATCATCACTTGGCAAAGCAGTTGAAGAGCTTCAATCTCTTGAATCTGTCGCTTCGCCACCCACCAAAAGAATAAAAGTTTCAGTGACAGAACCAACACCTTCAACAAGCAAATCTATCACAGAATCTGTCTCTCAGTTTCTTGAGTCAAGCAGCAATGACGAGACCTACGCGATGTCAAAAGATGTAGTAAAAATGATCGAGAGCTATCACCAAGAAAAACGCCTGGCTGCATGTGACAATCCTATTAGTTGGTGGAAAAATACGCAGAATATCTATCCATACTTGAGTAAACTTGCAAGAAAACATTTAGCCTGTCCTCCAACAAACGTACCAAGCGAGAGATTATTTAGCAGTGCTGGATTAATATATGATGAAAAGAGAAACAGACTGGCAGCAGAAAAGGCAGAAAAATTAATGTTCCTTAAGCATAACCTTCCTATAATTAAGTTTGAACATTAAACGATGAACATCTTAGTTTACTTTATTTTAATTACTCATTTATAAATATGCCTAATAAAACTTTAAACTTAATATAAATAGTTATCAAGCTAATTAAAGATCTCTTTCTATAAGGGTGGAGGTTGGGGAAAGAGGTCGGTGGGGTGCATTTGAGTTGGGTTCACGTCCCGCATCCTGGTAACACAATTATGGTTTCTAATTGTGGCTGAAACTCAACAAAATATAACGAATTTATTTGCAGACGAATTCACTGATTGATTTCTATATTAGTTAGATGCTTGATATTATTTTATATGTTCAGAGAAAAGTACAGCAATTATTGTACAATTAATCAATTATACTACATTATAGCTACAGCTCTCTATATAATAACTTATTATATACGTTAAACACAACAAATCTCGAATATATCCTAAAAAATAACGAAAATGTAGACATCCGCATCCGCATCCGCGGATGTTGAAATCAAACATCCTCATCCACATCCGCATCCGCGGATGTGAAAAAAATGACATCCGCTACATTACTAATATATATATATATATATATATATATATATATTTCTCCTGTACTGTTATATTGACGGTTATACGTTTTCTTATTTTTATTTTGCGCGGTAGAAGATAAAGTGTATATATTTATTTATTTAACATAATTGTGTGTATATATTTCTGCTATATTGATGGTTATAATATTTCTTATTTTTTATTTTTGTTTTTTGATCATTCCAATGTATATTTATTTTCTATATATTTCCATAATATAATTGTGTGTATATATAATATATATATATATTTCTCTTGTACTTTATATTGACGGATATATTTTTTATTATATGCATATTCCTCGTTCACATTTCTTAAACTATTATTATTTTTAATTGATCAGTCAAATGTATATTTATTTTCTTTATATTTACAATAAACAGAATGATGTAATGTTGTTTTATTTAATTCTTTTGGTTGTAAACAATTACACCAAATGGCTGGTTACGCTTTCTAAACCTACTAGCGGAATTCTAAGCCAACTTTTAAGAATTAATTAAATAATGGTACAATCTGACAACCTAATAATGTATCCCGTACGGGTCACTACATCATCTGGTCGCCGAAATTGACGGGTGTTATATGCTTACTTTAGGATATTTTGAATGAGTCTAGAGTTTAATTGATGTGTTTTATTTCCCACTAACTGTGTACACGAGATAAGTGTATGCATGGTGTAAATGAACTCTGAAGCTGTTCTTTTTTCATTACACTGCATCTTTTGCAACAAAATTGCTGTGTACACGAGATAAGTGTACGCATGGTGTGAATGAACTCTGAAGCTGTTCTTTTTTTGTCATTACACTTTTGCATCTTTCACAACAATTTTGGAAAGAGTTTCTGTGTTAGTTGTCGGACACAATGTGGAAGGTGTACATGAGGGAGATACAAGGACAAGAAGTACCTCAATAAGTATTGCAATCCGTACCGAGGATGTATCAGTGGTTACGGTTCCATGGAATAATTCCTACATCGCAAGGTTCGGACTATTCATTTTCTTGAACTGATCCACAGTGCAGATGTTCACATCTTCTGAAGGCCGCATGTTCCACGCGCCACAGATCTTATAGACAGTGTAGGTCCTGTATATGAGCTTCAATTATCTCGATGAAATTATGATGTGAAAGAGCTAGCAATCATTCCCTGACGAGATGTATTTCTGAACACACAAAAAGCCTTTGAATAATTTTTCATTTTATACAATATATTTTTTGGAGAAAAATTTCTTTAACGGTTACAACAAAAACGGTGGAAAATTGGAAGGTAGATAAATTGGCACCCTGGTTGTCCTGCTAGAATAAACCCACGAATGAAAAGGAAATGTTTATAAATTTGTATTTGGTGTTGTAGCTAGCGAAAGCATCTTTGTGTGTTTTTAAGCATGATTGTATTTGCGGAGGAAGCCGCGGATCAATTTGAAAATTTCACCCTCACCATCCTAGTGGTCAAGAATATTTTAAAAGTTTTTGGTACACGGATCTGTTCCGATACTTCTAAATTATTCATATTTGAACTGTAGGTCTATGGCAGAGTGAAAAGGTTTGACCTTTGTCAAAATGAACAATTCGGCGAGAAAGAGTTAATTATTATTACTCGTGTATTCGAGAGAATTTTATAATAAAGAAATTATAAATATTTTTGTGTTCACTCCTTCCTATGTTATTAAATAGTACAACGCCAATTGTGCGTACTCGTTGTATAGTATAATGTTTTTGCTCGTGTATATATATATATATATATATATATATATATATATATATATATATATATATATATATACACACATATATATATATATATATATATATACACATATATATATATATATTTGTAACGTTAGTTGCAAAGGGGGAGTGGGTGTGCAATGAAGGGGGAGGGTTTATGCAATGAAGGGACTTTTCGCGTAGGAGTGTGGCAAAGTTGTATTTAGTTATTGAATTTCTGCCCCTTTATGCAATATCCCTCGCAACAACCATCTCTATTAAAGATGTCCAGAATGTGCATTATTATTTTGCGTCCATACTAAATTGAGTCTCAATTTTCGGACGCAAGTTATTTTGCGCCCATACTAAATACTAAATTGATCCTCAATTTTTCGGATGCCGTTCGTTATAGGAATATATTCATTAGAGTGGTTCAGCTCAGTATCGCAGGAAACAAAATTAGCGTCGCTACTCTTTATTACTCTGACATTAACACCACAATAATATCCTATGACATAAACATCAAATCTAGAAGATTTTTGTACATTACCATGTTTTGCGCCCATACTAAACTCAGCTTTCCCAAAATTGCTCTATTCTCTCCGTAGATTTAGTGCTTGTATTACCTCTTGCTGTATCTACCACGTCAATATTTGCGACAATACTTGGTTTTCTCCAACCTACCCCTTTATGCAATATCGATCACAATATTTTATTATTTTTCCGCCATACTAAATTGAGTTTCAACTTTGATTAATTAGTGTATTCGGTTTGACTTCTCACGTAGGCGTGTGGAAAAATTGTAGTTATTGAATTTCTGCTTGGTTGGCTGATAAATGGGAACCCTAGGTATCCTACTGGTGGATTAGCCGGCGGTTAAGTGATCGGAGCGATGACATTTCTACCCGCCCGGATTAATGTTTTCGGTTTCCACGTTAAACTGTGGGTCTAAGGCGGAGTGAAAAGCTTAACCATTGTTAGAACGAACAATTCGGCGAGAAAGAGTTAATTATTATTATTATTGTAATTTGTACCACCTTATATATATATATATATATATATATATTGTGTGTGTGTGTGTATGTATGTGTGTGTGATAATTTTGAAAGATGTATAATAATAATAATAATAATAATATATCCCCCCATTTTTTTTATTCATTCATTTCAATAACTAAGATGATGATATACAAATTACGTGTAAATAAAAATAACTAAGTTGATAAAATATAAAACATTTTTTATATACAGGAAGGACAATCGTATGAAGCGAAACGAGGCGGATGTGTCTTTCAGAGAGAAAGTTGACCCAAATTCTTTCTCGCTAGTTTGTGGTTTTAAAAGGCCTCGGGCTGGACCTTTTTGCTGGATATTCTCATTACCTGCCTCCTTCCGCTGTAGTCTGAACACAATGTTAAAATAAACGTATTTGTAAGAGAATAATTATTTAATATAATTGTGTGTGTGTGTGTGTGTGTGTGTGTGTGTGTGTGTGTGTGTGTGTGTGTAGATTTGAGAATATGTTAATGGAACGATTTCTTTTGCTAAGCCAATTGTGTAGTGAATTTTTTAATGTTAATATTGTTTTAATAATTAATTCACTTTAAGGTGAAAATCCGTTTATATATATATATATATATATATATATATATATATATATATATATATATATATATATATATATATATATGGTGAGTCAAAAGTAGCGCCCGATTTCTGTCAGTTGATTGTTTGTTTGCCATTTGTATTACAGTGTACAAGAAGGTAGAAATAAATGAATGACATGTTTATCTAACCATTTATTTGGGGAAAATTATTACGGAACTGTACTAAGCTGATTTACTTGCAATTTTCAAAGTGCCCTCCCTCGTGATCGATGCACAATTGCAGCCGAGCAGGCACAGAGTGGCACACACGCCTGCAGAGTTCGATATCAATTTCCTCAAACTTTGCAGTGATTTGAGCCTTCAATTCCTGAATGGTACGAGGCTTTTCACGATAAACAAGGTCTTTCATGAGCCCCCAAAGAAAGAAATCTGGAGGTGTAAGGTCTCGGGAGCGTGCCGGCCACTCGATCGGACCGCGGCGGCCGATCCACTTTCCGGGAAAGTTTTCATCAAGCCACTGACGAACATGACGTCCATAATGAGGTGGAGCTCCATCTTGCTGGAAATAAGTCCTGATCTTGTACCCTGGGCCAAAAGAAGGTTTGCAGCATATCCAGGTAAATTTCTGCAGTGACAGATCCCTCAAAGAAAAAGGGTCCAATTATCCCTAATGGAGATATGGCTGCCTAAACTGTCACGCCAGGTAAATTTACCTCCTTCTCAACTGTCACTCTTGGGTTCTCCGCAGCCAGTGGACACAATTGTGTCTGTTAATTGTGCCGTTAAGCTTAAAACATGTCTCATCTGACCACCAGATGTTGTCTAGCATTGTGTCCTCTTCGTCAAGTTTAGCTAAGAACTCTTCGCAAAATTGAAGACGGCGGTCGTCATCTCCATCATGAAGGGCATGCAGTAAGCGTGGAATGTAAGGTTTCCATTTTTTCTGGTGAAGGATACGGATAACACTTGATTGGCTCACTTCCAACTCTGCAGATAAACGGCGAGTTGACTTTTGCGGACTTTGTTCCAGTCTCCTGATGGCTTCTTCAGCCTTAGCTACATTCGTTGCCGTTTTCGGACGACCGGACTTCTTTGCAGTGGCTACCGACCCTGTTGCTTCAAATTTCTCGACAATCAATCGTATGTTTCTTCCCTGGGGTGGGTTAATATCGAATTCCTGTGCCAAACGGCGTGCCGCCATCGTTGGTTGTTCATTACATTTGTAGTAATGTTTCACGGCCGCAATGCGTTGATTCATTGAAAGGTAATTCATGGTTCAATTTGGTGCAAATTCAGTAACTTTCCAAACTCTCAGCAATAACCTGCAAAACAAAAACAAAATAAATAAACTAAGAAAATTAATAATCTGCAAGACAATTATTAACAACATGACTTCCCAGAAAGAATCTGACAGCCGAAAAAACAGAAATCGGGCGCTACTTTTGACTCACCCTGTATATATAAGGAATGACAAAATTAAATAGACAATTAATATGATTATATGTATATATATATATATATATATATATATATTTTTTTTTTAACTGCAAACAACACACAGTATAATTATTGTAAAGAACGACGCTTGTATAGAAGAACGTTCCGCACAAGATGAGGAGGGAGAACGAACCTCATTTTTCATTTGTTCGTTCTCCCTCCTCATCTTGTGCGGAACGTTCTTCTATACAAGCGTCGTTCTTTACATATATATATTATATATATATATATATTATATATATATATATATAGTGGTGACCCCGTTACTCGAACGACCTATTACTCGAACAAATCGTTACTCGAACCGAAAAATTCGGAAAATATAAAAAATAGGGACTCGTTACTCGAGCGCATTTCCGTTACTCGAACGCCCGAGGCGTAATGCGCGTACAGTATATTTGTACTCGCAAAATCCTCGGGTGTTCAAGAAAAACAACGTCAGGATAACAGACTTGAATGTGATGTGGCGCTCGAATTCAAAGGCATGGGTTACGAGGCTATTCTTTTTTGAGTGGGTCACTGAGGTGTTCGCCCCTCAAGTGAAGTCGTACCTTGAAGAGCAGGGTCTTCCCCTCAAGGCTCTTCTTGTGATGGATAATGCCCCTGCCCATCCTCCTGGTTTAGAAGAAGATTTGTTGGTAGAACATGACTTTATCAAGATAAAGTTTCTGCCCCCCAATACCACCCCCCTTATCCAGCCCATGGACCAGCAAGTCATCTCTAACTTTAAGAAGCTCTACACTAAGAGCATTTCGAGAGATGCTTTGATGTGACGAATGGGACCGATTTGACCCTCAGAGATTTTTGGAAGGATCATTTCAACATCCTTCATGCCATCCGGATCATCGTCAAATCCTGGGCTGCTGTGACTACCAGGACATTGAACTCTGCCTGGAGGAAGCTTTGGCGGGAATGTGTAGCTGATCGCGACTTTGAGGTCTTCCAGGAAGCACCTGTTGTTCCTGCCATAGTGTCTCTAGGGACGTCCATGGGCCTGGAGATGGATGCCGACGACGTGGAGGAGCTCCTGGATGAGCACAAGATGGAGCTGACCACAGATGAGCTCCAGCACCTCCTTGAGCAGAACAAGCAAGAGGCTGAAGATGAAGTCTCCGCTACAGAGGAGGAGGAAGAAAAGAAGAACCTGCCTTCTGAGAAGATCAAGAAACTCCTCAGCCATTGGGAGGCAGTGCAGGCCATTGTAGAGGAGACGTTCCCTAACAAGGCAATTTCAGACAGATGTGTTGATATTTTCAATGACAATGTTATACGCCACTACTCGAACATTTTGAAGGGTCGTCAACGTCAGGTTACACTCGAACGCTGGATCAAGCCCTCTACGTCGGAACCCGAAGTGGACGTTCCTGACGTTCTTCTGGAAGGTGATTCACCTTCCAAAAGGTTCTAAGAACCTACCTCCCTCTCCTCCTCCTCCAACCAAGCCCATCATCAAGCCTCCTTCTGGTAAGTACACTTAAAACCTTTTTTACTTTTTACTTTTTTACCTTTTTTACTTTAAATTTTATTAATTTTATTAATTATAATTACTATTATTAATAAAATTAATAAAATTAGAATAATTATATAATAATTTGTATAATTAAAGCATATTTTAAAGTTTAAAATTCGAGTTTGGGGGTCCAGGAACGCATTATTTCTATTTCTATTAATTTAAAGGCAATTAATTAGTTTGTTACTCGAACTTTTCATTAGTCGAACCGCCTCCAGGAACGAATTAAATTCGAGTAACGAGGTACCAATATATATATATATATATATATATATATATATATATAGAGAGAGAGAGAGAGAGAGAGAGAGAGAGAGAGAGAGAGAGAGAGAGAGGAATGACAAAAGAAAATAGACACAGTTAATGTGATTCTTTCTATATATATAAGGTAAGGAGAAAGTTGTTCAATTGTGTGTGTGTGTGTGTGTGTGTGTGTGTGTGTGTGTGTGTATTTCTTCTGAACTATTATTTTGACGATTGTACGTTCCGTATTATATTATTTTTTGTGCAGTAGAAGGCAAATTCTACTTATTTACAATAATTAATAAGCATATTGAATTTTTTATTGTCAATTTCGTTTAAAAGAGAGTCTGTATGCTTTGGTAACGAATTAAAATAAATGGTGGTATCTAGCAACTCACCCTAATAATGTATACCTGTACAATTAAAATAAAAAATCGTATCTGGCAACTCAACCTTCCTCTATATAAGACCCGTTTGGCTTCGGAGCTGGCAGTTTAATGATGACAGCTGTTGAATAAAGATCTCTCCTTCCTTCCTTCTTAGGTTAAGACTTAGCTTAGTTTCCGTTTGGGGGGTTAGGACGCCCCAACTTGTTCCCCAAATCCCTCCTCCATCTATCCTTTCTCTTTCTCTCTTAAGTTAAGGCAACCCCTTTGGGGGGAGGTCATCCTTCCTTCTCCCCCAAAGACCCCTTCCTCTCAACCTCCCCTCTCCCCCTTGGCTCCTTCTAAGCCAACTGGCTGATTAGGGGCCAGTCGGCTGAAGTCTTAGTGTACACTTGGCTCCTGCCAGGTGAACACCTCTTGCTTTCTCTCCTTCTCCTGTCTTTCTCTTGGGGGATAACGTCACCTTCAAGTTTCATGACCCCTTGTTGCACCTGCAGCACACCCCACCCCCTTTGCAGCATTGAGTTGTTGCACACACCCCTCCCCATTTGCAACATTGATCATTATCTATTGCAACATTGCAACATTCTCGCACTCGTCCATTTGCGCCCATACTACTGAGGTGACTCCACTATGTAAAAACTGCCTGTACATTGGCAACAACCAATTTTTATAAAACTAAATAACTATCAATTTAAAGCTAAAGATAGAATCTCTGGATCCAGAGGATCAAAGTCATAATAGACTATCCACAAATACGTTACACTCTATATCTATGCAAATATATCAGATCCAAAGAATCCAGTCAATTTCATTACGGTATCCATCAATACCAGTACCTTGCCAACCAAAAATAAGTCACGGTCCATATCAATTGCGGACCAAGTCACAATTTACAACCATATACATTACAATATATACACACTTATATATATATATATATATATATATATATATACATATATACACACACACAGTATATAAGACTGGAATGCCCGCTGCGCTTTCGAGACAGAAATAATTGAGAGTTTTCACTAAGTACAATACTCCACTTCCATCCTCTGCTCCCGTGGAACGGCTTTTCAGTTTGGCGGGCCACATTTATTCTCCAAAGAGGAATAGACTATCCGATAAGATGTTTTGCCAACTGGTATTATTATTATTATTTTGCAGGTTTATGATGACTTTATTAGAATGTTATACCTAAGTAAAATCATTTGTGTTTATATTCAATTCGATTAAACTGATGAGATGTAAGATACTTTATTATTATATGAAGGTAATTATATTTTCTTTGATATAATTAATCCTAATCTGTAGTATAAACAATTCATATAAATGCACTATGTTTACTATATCTATATTATTATTATAACGTGCGTCATTGAGTATATATATATATATATATATATATATGTTAAACACAGACCGTGCATGGAACAAGGAACTCTTCTGGGAAAATTAAATCCACTATAGTCCGAATAAGTAATGGTAAATGACAAATACCATAGTTTTTTTCCTTTTTCATGATTTTAGCCCGACGTGGGCAACGGGTCTCTCGCAAAGAGATCCCATAAATATAGCTTCCCTCACCAGCTATCTGCAAAGCAGACAGGATCCAGCTTTGGGACGTGGATCTAGGGTTTAAAGCAAGCCTAGATCCCTACACTCAGAACCTCTATATAAGTAAAAGACTCGTTGCATTCACGTCGTGTTGAATAAATCAAAGAAAAAGGGGGTAACTATTGTATTTTTAGCCAAAAAAACCAAAACTTGTTCCATGCACGGTCTGTGTTTAACATATAATGTTCTCAGGGAACCATTCTGAGTTTGTGTATACTAAACGGACGTGTTTCGTGCCTTGAAAAGTGGACGCTCAATGTCCCGGTTGAGGTTTAAGTTTTGGTTTTTTTGGCTAAAAATACAATAGTTACCCCCTTTTTCTTTGATTATTCAACACGACGTGAATGCAACGAGTCTTTTACTTATATAGAGGTTCTGAGTGTAGGGATCTAGGCTTGCTTTAAACCCTAGATCCACGTCCCAAAGCTGGATCCTGTCTGCTTTGCAGATAGCTGGTGAGGGAAGCTATATTTATGGGATCTCTTTGCGAGAGACCCGTTGCCCACGTCGGGCTAAAATCATAAAAAGGAAAAAACTATGGTATTTGTCATTTACCATTACTTATTCGGACTATAGTGGATTTAATTTTCCCAGAAGAGTTCCTTGTTCCATGCACGGTCTGTGTTTAACATATAATGTTCTCAGGGAACCATTCTGAGTTTGTGTATACTAAACGGACGTGTTTCGTGCCTTGAAAAGTGGACGCTCAATGTCCCGGTTGAGGTTTAAGTTTTGGTTTTTTTGGCTAAAAATACAATAGTTACCCCCTTTTTCTTTGATTTATTCAACACGACGTGAATGCAACGAGTCTTTTACTTATATAGAGGTTCTGAGTGTAGGGATCTAGGCTTGCTTTAAACCCTAGATCCACGTCCCAAAGCTGGATCCTGTCTGCTTTGCAGATAGCTGGTGAGGGAAGCTATATTTATGGGATCTCTTTGCGAGAGACCCGTTGCCCACGTCGGGCTAAAATCATGAAAAAGGAAAAAAACTATGGTATTTGTCATTTACCATTACTTATTCGGACTATAGTGGATTTAATTTTCCCAGAAGAGTTCCTTGTTCCATGCACGGTCTGTGTTTAACATATAATGTTCTCAGGGAACCATTCTGAGTTTGTGTATATATATATATATATATATATATATATATATATATATATATATATATATATATATATATATATATTGTGTACCATAACTATATTATTGTTATTTATATTAACAGGAATGTTGTTCAATTAAGTTGATTAAAGCCTAAGAAAAGGAGAGCGTTTCATTTCAATTTAATCAACTTAATTTCAAGATCAGAGGATATGGACAAGTTTCTGAAGCCGGAAAGATTTGATGCCGAGCCCTCATCCTCAAGTTCGTCTCGTCTCTGGAGTCACTGGTTCAAGACATTTCAGAACTTTCTGGCCGCGTTACCTTCTGATCTTCAGACTCAAAAGCTAAGTTTGCTTGTAAACCATGTATCTCCTTTAGTCTATGAGTACATAGTTGATTGTACTACCTATGAAGATGCTATAAAGTTGCTCAATGAACTTTATATAAAACCGAAAAATGAAACGTTTGCTCGTCACCTATTAGCCACCCGTCGTCAGGAGATGGGAGAGAGTTTGGACCATTACATGAATGCATTAAAGCATCTGAGTAAAGACTGTAACTTTCAATCGGTCTCTGCAGATCAATACAGAGATGAATATATAAGAGATGCTTTTATAAACGGTTTGAATACTCCTTTCATTAGGCAACGATTGCTTGAAAACAAATCTCTCAGTTTACAGATCGCTTTTGATCAAGCTCGCAGCCTTGAGTTGGCTCAGATTCAGTCTGATACTTATATACGTTCTAATGCTCCTCTAAATTCAGTTAGTTGTGAAACTGAAACAATTACAATAGAAAAACATGAGGCTAAACAAGGTGCTAATGAAACTCTTTGCGAGGAGTCTTCTACTGCTGCAGC
Organism: Bathynomus jamesi; assembly: GCA_023014485.1. Taxonomy (NCBI): domain Eukaryota; kingdom Metazoa; phylum Arthropoda; class Malacostraca; order Isopoda; family Cirolanidae; genus Bathynomus; species Bathynomus jamesi. Next base: position 310,934 of record JAJOZX010000659.1, on the reverse strand, counting down.
AAGGTCTCGTAGATGTTTCTTTTGTGGGAGTAATGTGCATCCGCGAGCTAAATGTCCTGCAAGAGATAGTTTATGTCATAAATGTGGTATTAAAGGCCATTTTGCCAGAGTTTGTCGCTCTAATTCAAAAGCTTCTGCTTCTGTTAATACTTTAGCTTCTCTATCAGGCTCTATTTCTCATTCTTTGAAAGAGGCAATTCTTACTATTTTAGCTAATGGTTTGTCTTTGAAGGCGCTAGTGGATACAGGTAGTACCGAAAATTTTATTGATATAAATATTGTAAAAAAACAAATGGAAGGTATATCCTTGTAAAAGTCAAGTGTCAATGGCTAATACTTCTCATGTAACTAAAGTTGATGGGTTTTGTTGTGTAGATTTGACATTCAAGGATCGTACCTATAAAAATGTTAAGTTATCACTTCTGCCTAATCTATGTACTAATGTTATTCTTGGCCATGATTTTTTGTCTAGACATGAATCAGTTGAGATACCTTTTGGGGGAAGAGAACCTTCCTTAACTGTGTGTAACCTTGCAGCAGCCGAGGTGGAACCTCCGTCTTTATTTAATAATTTAAGTCCTGAATGCAAACCCATTGCTATTAAGTCACGCCGATATTGTCAGGCAAATATGAGTTTTATTTCGTCCGAAGTAGATCGCCTTCTTAAGGAAGGCATTATCGAACCCAGTCGAAGTCCTTGGCGGGCACAAGTTTTAGTGGTAGCCAATGAATCTCATAAAAATACGCCGTTATCGATTATTCTCAAACAGTAAATACTGTAGATACACGCAGTTGGACGCTTATCCTCTGCCTAATATAAATGAAATGGTGGCCGAAATTGGACAGTATAGTATCTTTAGTACAATAGATCTTAAGAGCGCCTATCATTTGATCCCTATCAAGGAGGACTGGAGGAGGATAAGCCATACACTGCTTTCGAAGCCTGTGGCCAGCTGTTTCATTTCAATAGAATCCCGTTTGGTGTAACAAACGGCGTAGCCTGTTTTCAGAGAGTAATCGATGACATAATTCGTAAAGAGGGTTTAAAGAATACTTTCATTTATGTGGACGATATCACTATATGTGGACATGATCAGAAGGAGCATGATGATAATTTGACAAAATTTTTAAATGTTATAAAAAAGTATAATCTTCATATTAACGAAAATAAGAGTTCTACATCTAAGTCATCTATAGATTTACTAGGTTATAGAATAAGTAATGGTTTTTTAAAGCCTGATCCTGAGAGGTTAAAACCAGTGCTCGAAATGCCTCCTCCTAATAATGCTAAAGACATGCGCCGAGTAATGGGTATGTTTGCCCACTATTCTAAATGGATCGGAAAATTTTCCGCGAAAGTACGACCTTTGGTTGAAAATAAAACATACCCTCTCCCTCTTAACGTAATTAATGCTTTCGAAAATCTTAAGTGATATTGCTAATTCTGTTGTTGTTGCCATTGATGATAATATTCCTTTTGTAGTAGAGACTGATGCGTCTGATTACGCAATAGCTGCTCAACTTTGTCAAGCTGGACTTCCAGTCGCCTTTTTCGCCCGTACTCTGTCGCCCTCTGAAAGGAATCATTCCTCTATAGAAAAAGAAGCATACGCCATTGTTGAGTCTATCCGAAAATGGCGGCATTATCTGCTCAGTAAACACTTTAAACTAGTAACGGATCAAAGGTCAGTAGCGTTTATATTTGACACTAAACATAAAGGAAAAGTTAAGAACGAGAAAATCATGAGATGGAGACTTGAATTATCAAGTTTCAGTTATGACACTGTATATCGACCCGGAAGAGAAAATAAGCTCCAGATACGCTTTCTCGCACATTTATAGCATCTATTAATAAATATCATTTAGAAGAGTTACACATTGCCTAGTGCCATCCCGGAGTAACTAGAATGTGGCACTTTGTTAGAAGTCGAAACCTCCCATATTCAATTGAAGATGTAAAAAACGTTATTTCAAAATGCACTGTATGCGCCCACTGTAAACCGAAGTATTTAAATAGTAATCAAGGTCAGTTAATAAAAGCTACACAACCTTTCGAATGATTAAATATTAACTTTAAAGGTCCTTTGCCTTCCAATTCCCGTAATCATTATCTGCTAACGATAGTAGACGAATTTTCGAGGTTTCCTTTCGCGTTTTCATGTGCGGACACTTTTGCTGAAACTGTACTGTAGTTAATTGTCTTAGTCAACTTTTTGCTATCTTTGGTGCACCCGCGTATGTGCACTCCGATAGAGGGTCCTCCTTTATGTCGTATACACTTAAACAGTTTTTGAACTCACGCGGAGTGGCCACTAGTAGAACGACCCCATATAATCCACAGGGAAATGGTTTAGTTGAGAGATATAACGGAATTATATGGAAAGGAGTAAATTTAGCTTTGGCTTCAAGAAAACTCCCTGTTGGCTGTTGGGAAACGGTTTTGCCCAATGTATTACATAGTATACGATCTCTTTTATGTACTTCTACAAACTGCACCCCTCATGAGAGATTATTTAATTATCAGCGTCGATCTACAAATGGCTATTCCATACCTACGTGGCTTACCGCCCCAGGCAAAGTATTATTGAAAAATTATACACGTCAGTCTATATATGAGCCTCCAGTTGAAGAAGTAGAACGCATTGAGGTTAATCCCGAATATGCTCATTTTCGTCTCCCGGGAGGCCGAGAGACTACTGTCTCGCTTAAGCACCTCGCCCCTGCTGCTGGGGAATCTGAAACTCGAGAATATGAAAATACTAACGAAGGTGATGGTGTGTTAAACAACCATCCCCCGTCACCTACCATCCTGCCCTCAAATCCGTCACCCACCATTGCTCCCTCCAATCTCTCACCGGTCAACGCTCCTCAGACTTCAGTAGATGATGATAATCAAAATACAGAGTCCTCTATGACTGAGGTACGGCGATTAGGGCGTACTCGGTGTCCGCCTAGTTATTTTGAGGACTATATTGTTCAATCTAAGTAGGAGGGAAAAATGTAATATTATATTGCAGGTTTATGATGACTTTATTAGAATGTTATACCTAAGTAAAATCATTTGTGTTCATATTCAATTCGATTAAACTGATGAGATGTAAGATACTTTATTATATTAAGGTAATGATATTTTCTTTGATGTAATTAATCCTAATCTGTAGTATAAACAATTCATATAAATGTACTATGTTTACTATATCTATATTATTTTATAACTTGCGTCATTGAGTATATATATATATACAGTATATATATATATATATATATATATATATATATATATATATATATATATATATATATATATATATATATATATTTTGTGTACCATAACTATATTATTGTTAATAATCAAATTGTTATTTATATTAACAGGAATGTTGTTCAATTAAGTTGATTAAAGCCTAAGAAAAGGAGAGCGTTTCATTTCAGGGTAATACTCGTTATTATTGATATCACAATTCACAACCATGTTAAAGGGGCAGATCACCTACAATTTCTTATGTTCATCGTTAAAAGTTTATAACATTTAAGTTTTTCTGTGAGCTAACTTGGTATAAAATACATTTTTTCTTAACTGAATTGATCGTTTTTTTACACCCAATATACAAAGTAAAAATTTATTTACATATTAGTAAGATTTGTTCATTCTTATAGTAATGTATCGCGATACATGTATCGGTATCGATATCGCTTTAGCCATCTATAAAGTATCGATGTATCGGTATCGCTTTAGACGATTTACGAGTATCGATGTATCGGTATCGCTTTAGGGATTTTCGTGTATCGATGCCCATCACTGATTGTCTATTACATCTTGTAATCTGTGTGGCATAGATGCAACACGGTTATGTATGATGTGTGGGTTCCTTCGGAACATCTCCCATTCAGCCATAGTGTAATTAAGTAGCTGGCGGCTGGTCCGCTCCTGCCCAGGCTCCCACGAGTTCACCACATTCCCCCACACGTTCTCAATGGGGTTGAGGTCACACCCCTTACTAGGCCAGTCCAGTAGTTCTAGATTTCGCTGCTCCTCGAACCACCTTCTAACAATCCTGGCGGTGTGGATGGGAGAGTTGTCCTGCAAATGGATTTTAAATATTAAAAGTAGAATTATATCTCATCCACACGCTTCATCAGTAACCCACTATTCGAGATAGGTTTTAACCCCTATGTATTAGGGGTTTCTCTCAGCTAAATGTAATTGCGCGCCGTTATACAAATAATACAGTCTGCAGTTATCCAGAATAAAATCCTAAAGTGTTGTCATAGTACTGAAAGAGTTAAAGAACAATTTTATGACCATTATTCGTCCCATGTAAATGTGGAAACCGGACATACAAATGCGTGTAATACATAAATCTTACACTAGTAAAGTATAATATTCTATAACACACAAATACAACATACCTGCATAAAGATAATCTGCTCAGGATAGGGCAAGGCACACGCGCGTACAGAAGGCAGCATCACCTCCTCCATAATCTCTATACTGTATATTGACCTGCCGTAAACCTCCCGTGGATCTCAGTCAGCTCTCCCCGTCCTTGCAGGTGCATCCATCCCCACACACTCGCCGTCACGTGCCCACTCCTTGACACTTCGTAAATATTTTGGCGGGCATATCTCGTGTTTTCCTGTCGCCAACACCGAAGACGGCCGTGAGTTGTAGACGTAAACGTCTTCTAGAACGTCAGAGAAGCTAACTCTGCTCCAGTATGCAAGATCATCATTTATATGGTGGCGAGCAAACGAAGGCCTGGCCTGACGATTCTCTCTTTTTTGGCAGGAGTACGATGGTGATATCCTGCTTCATGCAACCGTCTCCTTTCGGTGTCCACTGACACGCCCATATGTAGCGTCTCCCGGATGGCGACTGCGTTGTTGATAGGATCGTTCTGCACTTCGTTGATTATTCTCCGGTCTTCTTCTGGGGTGGTCTTTCTTGGTGCCCGAAACTTAGGACGATCTCTAGCAGATTCCCAGTCTCCTGCCACCTCTGCACCCAGCGTCGAACAGTAGGCTTCGAAATTCCCAGTTCTATGGCTATGTCAGCTACAGAGAGGCCTTATTCCCATATACCAATTATCCGGCCTCGCTGTGCAATTTTATCTTGAGCTGGATTCATTTTCATCATACGGTGTAGAAATATGGTATGAACATAGATCATGTCAGTAACCATGTCAACACCTCGGTTTGGCCCATCGACGTCATTTCACAAACATTACTATATCAAGGCAAGTTTTACCGCTTGGTATGCGAATAAAGTTTCAGCAGTACTCAACGTAAATGAATCTCTCGGTAAGATAGATTTGAAGCTCTTCACACTGAAGTCTATTCATGCTAAATGGATTGTCTCTGCATGGGATAACCTACACAAAATGAAGGAGACCATTCGGAAAGGTTGGGAAACTAGCGGCATTCATGACATTCTTGTTATACAGTAATATTACAATATAATTTAAAATGTTTTTACTGCTTTTACTTTACAATGTTTTATTACAATATACTGAATTTACTTTTCAAGTAAAGTATTTTAATGATCTAAGTTTTATTTTCTTACTATCTTCCAAAGATTAGTTTAAATTGTCACATTTTCGCCTGCTGGATATTTTCGCGTAAACTAAGCCTACGTGAAAAACACGAAAATTTCCTGCAGGCAAACATTTTGCATTTATTAGTATATAAAAAGTTTTATTGTCGAGCTGTTCATATAGATTTGCAGGAATCATAATAGAACCTTATTACTGTATAAGACTAGTAAACTACATGGAGTTGAACGTTGTTCACAATCATATTAATTGTTTATCTTTATGAACACAGACATTACAATTACCTGTATGTCAATGACTGCACATTCAATTGTCCTTTAGATATATATATATATATATCTTTGTTATATGTTGTTGGACTCGGTTGTACCCCCTCCACCCCACCTTTCCCCATTTAGGGTACCAACTACCTTGACTAACACTGCAGCGTTACCACATGTATAAAGTCGTCTGTGAGGCGAGGAACATTACATATGCGGGCAACTGTACATAGCTAATACATGAACCCAAAATATTTGTCATTTTCTGGTAATTCAACATTAGAAATTTTTTAATTAAATAAAAATAAAAATTTAAAATGTTTGTATTACAAATATTTTTTTTAAAAATGATTTCGCTAAAACTAGAGAATTATTTCTCCTGATAAAAGTCCTTGAAATATTTACATTGTCCCAAAATAGCACGATTAACTCATCACATTTACTGACCGTAAATAATTCCTGTTTATTAATTCCAAATACATTGTTACTTGCCTTAATATACCTAATTTCGAAGGTTTCATAAATTCTTTTTGAAAGCTCCATAATTACAATTGCAAAGTGGTAAACCATAAATAGGGAAGCAACATTGGTTGGTTTCAATGAAAACTAATAAAGGGTTTTCCATCAGTCCAGATTTTAATTTATTGAATTAAAGTGAGCATAATAATAATAATGATTGGGGCTGTTTAACCTCCTTCGCAACATCTCAGGTCATATGACGGAGGGGACCTACAGCTTTACGTGGGATCCAAACCACGAGTCGCCACATAATATTCGTCAGCCAGACTCTGTACTGAACGGACGCATTTCCTGAGCTCTCTGATATTGCATCTACTTTTGTATATTGCTGAGAATTTTGCTTTTGGATAGCTTTGAATTTTATATACTTGCGTTTAAATTCACGTTGTTATAGTTAAGTAATCGAATATTAGTGGTTTTTAGCGATTTAGAAGTTTTCATAGCGTGCCGGCTTAATTTAACTTATACCTGTGACGGTTTAAACTAATTTTTCACTCCGCGATGCCGTCGCAGAAAGCGTCGTGTGTTAGGTGTAGGGTTAACCGGTGGTATTCGGAATTTTGGGATTATAACGGCGGTCCTATGGCGATTACCGATAGATCAGTTTGTTTCTTTTGCGAGTTCATGGAGGAATTAGTTGACATAAAACGCAGTGTACGTGAGGTAGCGGAAAGACTTGCAACGCTTGATGAGGGCAGGGGTACGGTTGACGTAGGCCGAACCAATACTAACGTTGAAGACGTTAGTAATTTGAAGGGTGAGGTGCGTAACCTAGTTTCTAGTTTAGGTAGCTTGTCGGGAAGGTTAGTTAGAGTTGAGGAAGAGGTTAAGGTTAGTCCGAGAGTAGTAGATAGCGAGGGATTTAAAGAGGTTAAGGGTGGAGCTAGGCCGCGTACGTTAGGTGATAGGAATTTCCCCCCTATCGAGGTTTCGAACCCTTTCGCCCATTTGGAAAGGGACGTGAATGAGGGGGAAACTATTTTAATTGGGGACTCTTTAGTGCGCCACATGGACAAAGAGTTCGTTGAACGGCATCCAACCAAGAGGAGGAGGGTCTGTCTCCCAGGGGCCAGGGTTGACAGAGTTAGAGACGAAGTGGATAGGATTGACGTTGCCTCCCGTCACTCAATGTTGGTGACGATGGTAGGAGGCAACGACTCGTATAGGCCTGATACGAGTGCGCCTGACCTTTTGGAGAGATATAGGGGGTTAATTAGGTCTTTGAAGGCGAGGTCAGATAGGTCTTTAGTTCTAGGTATTACCCCTAGGCACGGGTTGGGTCTTAGAATTACGTCAAAAACAATATTTTTGAATAACAAATTAGAAGAGATTTGTGCTGAGGAAAATGTACCCTTCGTAAAGCTGTGGTCCGAATTCAGTGATCCTAGCCTTTTTATAAAAGATGGGGTGCATTTTAATGAAATAGGTAATGCTAGGCTAGGTAGGTTAATAGACGAAAACGTGCGAAAGCTGTATAGGTCGAAGCCTTCTTTAAACGTTGTGGGTCCGGGGAACGCGGGCCCGACGTGATAAATAGTTTAAAACGCGGGCCCGTGGTAAAAAATAAATTAAACGTCTTTTATTGTAACGCGCGTAGTATTAGAAATAAATTAGGTGAATTTAAGGCGATAATTTATTCCGAGAACTATGATATAGTTGCTGTCACTGAAACTTGGTTAAATACCGTGACTCGGGACTTGTTGGGGGAACTTGATATACCTGGTTTTAAACTCTTTACTAATGATAGGTTACATAGGTTTGGTGGAGGCGTTTTGTTGTATATTCGTAATTCCCTTAGGGCTATCGAGGTTAAGTTAGATTTTCCAGCAGCAATTAATGCGATATGTGTTGAAGTTAGGGCGCGTAGTATTAGTTTTAATTTTGTCGTTGTTTATAGACCTCCCGTTCAACCCCTCGATACAGATGCTAGATTTTACTCACTTCTTGGTAATTTTATTGACAATCGGAATAGTATAATTGTCGGAGACTTTAACTGCCCTAATGTTAATTACGAGAATTTTACTGGTAATGAGGAGGGTTTGAGATTGGTTGAGTTTATGGACGATAACTTTTTACGACAGATAGTTACCGAACCAACGCGCGGTGATAATATTTTAGATTTGGTGATGACGAACGGCGCGAATATAGTCGAAGGTTTAGAAGTAGGCGAGAGTTTACGATGTAGTGATCATCAAATTCTTAGGTTTAAGTTATTGATAGAAAACACTAAGGATAGTAACGTAATAGAAGTCCCTGATTTTCGTAGGGCTAATTTTGATAGTTTTGCGGATAGGATGAGAGTAGTGGACTGGGATAACTTATTTATGGGTAATGACACAAATTTGCGTTGGGTGGCGTTTAAAGAAAGTTTTAGGAATATTGAAAGGGAGTTTATTCCTCGTAGGCCCAAGCGCGTTAGAAATCGTGGTAGGCCGAAGTGGTGGACTAGGGAAATAGGCGAGTTCATAAACGAGCGTAATAGAGCGTATAGACTTAATAAGCGCAATGGCACGGCAGCTAACTTTAATAGATATATCGAGCTTAGACGTCAGGTTAAAAGATCAGTTAGGAATGCTAAGCGTAATTTAGAGATACTTATAGCTGCGGATAGTAAACATAATCCCAAAAAGTTTTTTGAATACGTAAATAATCGTAAGCCGGTAAAAGATAACATAGGCCCTCTAGTGGATGTTAATGGCGCTTTGGCTTCTGACCCTCAGGCGATGGCGGGTATTTTCAATAACTTTTTTGCGACAGTTTTTACCGTAGAAGACGTAAATAATGTCCCCGACGTGGACGATATCGTTCCATTTAGTAGCGAGACTATTTTGGATGAAATAACTCTTTATGAGGCTGAGATTGCGCATTATATCGATAGCCTAAAAGTTAGCAAGGCTCCAGGCCCTGACGCTTTTTATCCCAGACATTTGAAAGATTTGAAAGACGTTATCGTAGGCCCCTTAACGAAGATTTTTAATCAGTCACTCGAAACGGCGATTATTCCTGAAGACTTCAAATTAGCTAACGTCACGCCTATTTTTAAAAAAGGCGACCGCGCAGTAGCTAGTAATTATAGGCCCATTAGCTTAACGTCAATTGTCGGTAAACTTTTGGAATCTGTAGTTAGGGATCGTATCATCGATCACTTAGAGAGTAGAGATTTGATTAATAGTAGTCAGCATGGATTTCGACGCCATAGGTCTTGTTTAACTAATTTGTTAGAATTTTATAACGAAATAGTGCGCGAATACGATAGGCATAGAGCAGCTGACGTTATTTATTATATACACAGATGGGTGGGGGGTTTGGGGGAACGAGGGAGGAGGATCGTGTGTTTTGAATTGTTTCGTAAATTTTCTTTTCGTTTCGCTATTTGTGACTTAAATATTTATAATAAAAATTAAGTGTGTAAAGGTTTAAATTATTTATTTAATAAACAGAATTTAATTGGATTTATCGATTAACTACCATCATATATTGTGGTATTTTGAATAATATATGGTTTAATTTAATAAATATTGCTATCTGGCAACTCAGCCGAATACATGGCGCTATCTGGCAACATGGCGGATTAGAGGTTCATAAAAGACCGAGAGACGACTGACGGAATCATTCAAGCTCGGCTCCCAGCCGAGTAAGGACCTCTGGTCCTATCTCTTTCTGGCCCTTTGGGAAAACCCCTTAGTTAGAGTCCTCTTAGGTTAGGTAAACGAAAATAGCTTGGGGAGAACTCCGCCTCCAAGTTGCATGCCTTGCAATCAAAGGCAACTACTCTCTCTCTCTCTCCTTCAGGTGTACCCCTCCCCCCTTGGCTCAGCCAACTGGCTGATTAGGAGCCTATAAAACAACGCCTACTCGGCTGAAGTCTTAATATGCACTTGGCTCCTGCCAGGTGAACACCTCTCCTCCTTTCTCTCCTTTCTGGCCCTTTGGGGGGAATAGCTTGGGGGAGAACTCCGCCTCCAAGTTGCATGCCCCTTGCAACCCCGGTTGGCAACAAAGGCCTCTTTGGGGGGATTTTTTGCAACAACCCCCACCCCCTTTGCAACAACATCCCCACCCCCTTTGCAACATTACGTAATCACTTGCAACATTCTTGCACTCTCCCCTTTTTCGGCTATACTACTAACATGGCAAGAAAAAGGAAGCCATTACTCGGAAGAACTACAGTAAATATGTATTGTCAGATGGGTAATAATAGTCTTCCCGAGGAACAAGTAGAAATATTCCGCCCGTAAGGCGTTTTTTTTTGCAAGTATTCCTAAATCGCCAAATTCCTCCTACAATTTCGTCGGTGGTCATTGAAGTTACATTAGCCCCTACATGTGATGTCTTTTACTTTTCAAATTTTTGATAACTTACGCTTGCGTTAAGGTAGGGAAGGGTTCCATTAAAAACTTTAGAGGATGCGCTTTTTTACCATATACAACAATTATTTTTTCGAATTTCTTTCGTGTTAGGATTTTAATTAAAAATCTCGAATTCATATTAGTACTACTTTATGCTACCTCAGGATTTTATACACCCAGTTTTTTTGTTTTATTTTATTTCATGTTAGGTTAGGATGGGTTAGGTAAAGTTAGGTTAACCTAACCTAACCTAACCTGACCTAAACTGAACCCCCAAAAAATCTCCTACCAGAAAGTAGTAGCTATTTTTCGTGTAGGAGGAAAGTGATGCAAAAAATAGCAGCAAATAAGAGCGAACGAAACTTTTAGCGATATATATATATATATATATATATATATATATATATATATATATAACTTGTATGTATGTATCACACTACCAAAGCTACAAAACGACCTAACTTGCATTTGTATTCCCGAACTTGAATCCTCCGAATTCTACATCTTCGAGCTACGGCTTACATGCTAATTTCAAACTACAGTAAATACATCTGCGCTGTCTACCTTTCTCCTAATTCTACTGACTATCCAAAATCCTGTGACTAACTTACTTCCAAGGTGGAATACATTCTATTCCGCTCTCCTTTTGCTGAAGTCTCCATTTTAAGAGCTTTCAATGTTTCACCACCACCTTTGGCTTTCCTCCCAATTCATTGACATCCCTGGTGAACTAGCGTACAACTTCTCTATCCTGAATGACTTAGAGCAGATTGTACAGCACCCTACTCATATCCCCGATCACCTTGAGGGTAGGCCAAACATTCTGGATTTATTCCTGACCACTCATCTTTCTTCTTACTCTGTCAAACTTTTTTCTCCGTTGCGCTCCTCCAACTACGATCCGATCTTATTTCGCTTTCCTGTCTTATTCTCCAATCGCCCTTTGGATCCTCCCAAGAGAATATGCCTTTGACACACACACACACACACACACACACACACACACATATATATATATATATATATATATATATATATATATATATAACTGCAAACACGCAGTATAATTAACGTAAAGAACGACGCTTTGTATAGGAGAATTACACTGGCCAACAAAATGAAACTTCTTTTTCTCATCACAAACATGATCACACTTTTCTTAGTGCATTTTTCGCGCTGATTCCGAATCTGGTTTTATCTTTTTTCTAGCACGTATACCTATATAGATACACTAGTTTTGATATTTTTAAGTTTTTGATATTGCTATAAGAAAATTTATGGATGTATAGATCACACTTAGGAATGCTAAACAACAAATATAATGTTATAATAATGTTGTTATAATGTTTCAGACCAACAAAGACCCTAGGATCCACTCATGGCTGGTCTACCTAACTGTGTTCGTAATCGTGTATTGTGTATGTCCTCCGTGGTGCGGAGGGGACCTACAATTTTACGTGGGTTCCGAACCACAAGAACATAAGAAACTTATTTAAAAACTGCCGGTAAATTGGCAACGACCAATTTTTACGAAACTAAATAATTATCAATTTAAAAATAATTAATTATCGGTTTAAAACTAAAGATAGAATCTCTCGGTCCAGAGGAGCAAGTCATAATAGACTACTATCCACAAATATGTTACATTCTATATCTATTTATAACGGACATGCAAATATATCAGATCCAAAGAATCCAGTCAATTTCATTACGGTATCCATCAAGTCACGGTCCATATCGATTGCGGACCAAGTCAAAATTTACAACCATATACATTATCAATTTAAAAATAATTAATTATCGATTTAAAACTAAAGATAGAATCTCTCGATCCAGAGGATCAAGTCATAATAGACTACTATCCACAAATATGTTACACTCTATATCTATTATATAACGGACATGCAAATATATCAGATCCAAAGAATCCAGTCAATTTCATTACGGTATCCATCAAGTCACGGTAAAATTTACAACCATATACATTACAATATATACACATACGAGGAAAAGTGTAGGTGTGGCTGTAAAGACTGTACAGTAATGTAGAAATGTGTGTGCACCCATTATGGGTCTCCCATTTAAAGGTGTTTGTGGGGCAAGTGAAGATCATGAGTTTTTCAATACCTCACAGTACTATGGGGGGCACCGCTCGGCAGAGGAATCTCTTTAAATGGTGTGTGTAAGGACAGAGAGTATCCCCTAACCCAAGACGCTGCCTCCCTATATCCCACAACACTTGTGTTGAGCTGTGGGATCTATCCCCACAAAGCCTTAATTTTACTACCTTAAACTATACCCTTTCTATCAACATGCGCGTCCAATCGATTCTTAAACATGTTTATAGACGTGCTACTAATTACTTCTACCGGCAAACTATTCCAGCTATTTACTATTCTATGCGTAAAAAAGTTTTTCGCAACTGCTGTCTCGAACCTTCTACTTGTCAACTTACACCCGTTATTTCTAGTCCTATTATATTGAGATATTTCGAAAAAGCTATCTCTATCTACGTTATCAAACCCATTCATAATTTTGAAAACCTGGATTAGATCACCCCTTAACCTCCTAGTCTCGAGTGTAGTCAATTTTAACTCTTTAAGCCTATCCTCGTACGACTTTGACCTAAGAGACGGAATCATCTTAGTTGCTCGTCTTTGAACTCTTTCGATTTTGTCTATATCTTTGCGCATATGCGGATTCCAAAATTGGACCGCGTACTCCAAATGGGGTCTAACTAATGATTTATAAAGAGGAACTATAATATCGCGCGATTTGTACTCAAAATTTCGAGCTATAAAACCTAACACTTTGTTCGCCTTATTGACCGCCGCTGTACTTTGTTTCGCTACTTTTAAATCACCAGTGACTATAACTCCTAAATCTTTTTCCTGCTCTACGCTTGTTAAATCTTTCCCTGACATACTATACGCAAAATTACCGTTACGCGAACCTATATGCATAATTTTGCACTTATCCACGTTAAATCTCATTTGCCATGTGACTGACCAATCAACGATTTTATTCAGATCTTCCTGAATTTTACCTCTATCTTCGTCATTAATCGCCCTACCACCCAGCTTCGTGTCATCCGCAAACTTTGAAACTGTACTGACTAGGCCGACATCTAAATCGTTAATATATATAAGAAAAAGCAAGGGGCCCAATACAGAACCCTGAGGAACGCCACTCGCTACATTAGCCCAACACGACTCCGCTCCATCAACGACCACCCTCTGTTTCCTGCCTCGCAACCATTCTTCTAGCCAATTTATTACTACACCCCTGATTCCATGAGCCTTAGTTTTTTCAATCAGTCTTTTGTGCGGCACGGTGTCAAACGCTTTTTGAAAATCTAAATACACTACATCAACCGCCCGATGTCTATCGTAAACGTTAACCACGCTTTGGAAAAATTCTAAAAGATTAGTTAAGCAAGATTTGTTTCGCCTAAAACCGTGCTGCGTATTTCTGACCAGATTATGCACTTCTAAGTGTTCGACTATACGATCCCTAATTATTGATTCCAGTAGCTTACCTACAACAGACGTTAAACTGATTGGCCTATAATTTCCCGCCGCACCTTTATCGCCTTTCTTAAAGATAGGTGTTACGTTTGCTAACTTGAAATTATCTGGTACGCACCCCTCAGAAATAGACGTATTAAAAATCTTTGTTAGCGGCACAACAATGCTATCTTTTAATTCTTTTAGTTGTATGGGATATATGGAATCCGGACCCGGTGATTTACGCGTTTTCATTTTATCAATATAGCGCATTACTTCCCCTTCACTAACGACAATATTATCCAAAATATTACCATTATCAAAAGGTATTATGTCTATGACCGTAGGGATATTCGTTACATCTTCTATAGTAAAAACTGACGTAAAAAATTCGTTTAGCAAGGTAGCCATTTCCTTGTTTTCAGAGACTAGATCTCCATTTCCATTTTTTAATGGACCGAAGACACTTTTTACTGGATTTCTATTATTGACGTATTGAAAGAATCGCTTGGGATTTTCTTTACCGTCACGAGCTATGGAGATTTCAATGTACTTCTAAATAAAGAATATATACATTATTTTATTAAAAGCGCTGTGAGTGTGATTTCCTTTTGTAAATTTGGCCTGGATTGTCACGATACAGCATCCAACAATGGTCCGCCATCATGCTTTCATTCCAATATCCTTGGTAGCGCTTCTCCATCATCTGAATATCTTGATGGAAGCGCTCTCCTTGCTCGTCACTCACTGCACCAAGGTTTTCAGGAAAGAAATCTAAGTGGGAATGCAGGAAGTGAATTTTTAACGACATTCGACACTCCATTTCTTTGAAGGCATCAAGGAGGTTCTTGACTCCATCCTTATACGCAGGTGACTTGTTGCTTCCAAGAAAGTTTTCACATATCCATTTGAACGCCAGCCAAGCTTTCAATTCCAGCGGACTTAGGACTTTTTCAAATTCAGTGTCATTCAAAACCTCCCTTATTTGTGGCCCAACAAAAATTCCTTCCTTCAATTTTGCTGCAGTAACCTTCGGAAATTTCCTTGAAAGGTATTGGAACCCTTCAGAATTGACTTTACCCATTGCTTTAACAAAATTCTTCATTAAACCAAGTTTAATATGAAGAGGTGGCAGATAGATCTTTTGGGGATCCACTAAAGGGACAGACTGGACATTGCTTATCCCTGGGACATATGTATACCTAAGTGGCCAGTTACTTTTGGTGTAATTTTCTATAGTGGCGCGACTGTCCCACAGGCAAAGGAAACAACAAAATTTTGTGAATCCTGACTGCATACCCATAAGCATTCCTATAACTTTTAGATCTCCACAAACATTCCATTGATGACTGTCGTATTTGATTGCCTTAAGTAGTATATCCATATTGTCATATGTCTCTTTTAGATGGACGGAATAGGCAATGGGGATGGATGGCATTATATTACCATTATGCAAAAGAACTGCTTTCAGGCTTCTCTGCGACGAATCAATAAAGAGGCGCCACTCAGATGCCACATACGTCTGAGATATGGCTGTAAATAGTCCATTGATGTCAGGGCAATAACAGAGAGGACCGTCTACTGAAAAGAATGCTGTTAATTCAAAATTCCGCTTTCGGTAGTAACTAATACGAACATTGTTCTCAAGTAAATTGTTCTCCTTTAGTCTTGAGGCGAGAAGCTCTGATTTCTCTTTACACAGCGATAAGTCTCTAACAAGATCATTCAACTGTCCTGGGGTTAACTTTTTAGGCTCTAAATGTCTACCTTCAAAAGTGTACTCTGGTTCTGTAGTTGGTCCGGAAACGCCAGTTGCACCTTCATCACTTTCCATGTCATCTATGATAGAATCTAGCCTATCACTTGGGGGAATTGGAATGGGCAATGTTTCATCATGTTTTACTGGTCTACGTGCTGAATCCAAGTTTGGATATACAATCTGGTGTTTGTTCTTGGCAGAAAACCCCATTAAGTTCACACTACAAAAATAACAGTCTTCATGATGATCTCTCGGATCCCTCCATATCATGGGTATGGCAAATGGCATTGAAGCTTTCTTTTTGTTAAGCCAATCACGTAATCCATTTGAACAGCCAGAACAGATTTGATGTGGCGCCCATGGTTTATCTTGGTCACCTAGATGGCAACCAAAGTATAGCTTGTATATTTTCTTAATGTCGGTTGTAATACTTTGTCGCTGTGTTTTAGTTGTCAACTGGCCGCATACGAAACAGAACTTGTCGGGGTCATTCTTACATTGTCGAGGCATGTTGACTGACCTGAGCAAACTATAAATTCAAAAAAAAATGTACACCAACTTGACACAACAAGTTCTTGGACTGTACTGATCTTTTGACACACAAAGCACGGCGTTGTTGCCTGAATCACAATGCTGCTAGACGTAAAAGCTCACACCTGAAATACATAAGATGTATAATTAAGATAATTGAAATAAATAAGATGAATAAACTAAAAAAACACAATAAAATAAACACAATCAAATGTTGAAATATTAGTATTTTGCCTATTTAAAATGGTTAAATCTGTGTAGTTATATATATGCCTTCATCTTGAAAAACTATACGTGCTAGAAAAGATCTGAATGCAGTTTAGGAATCAGCGTGAAAAATGCTATCCAGCCACCACACATTTTACTCTGATGAAAAATCTTTGTTGACCAGTGTTATCCGCGCAAGATGAGAGCGAAAGAACGAATAAATAAATATATATATATATATATATATATATTTTGTATATTTTGTATATTTTATTATATGTATATGAGGGAGAATATATTACCTGGATTTTCCTTGCTTGAGTGTTTTGTATTTGCGATTTCGATCATTTTGGAAGATTAAAGTTGTGATTTATCAATTATTAATTAATTTATTGGATGAAAATAATTTGTGAACTTAATTGTGTCATTGTAGTAACTGCCATTTGATAATTAATCTATTACAGATACGCTTCTTTAGCGTACCGCAGGTGTCATCTGAAAAATGCAGGTAAATTTTGATTAATTGTAGGTGAGAGTTTGAATGTAAAGTAACTTAGTTTTTTTTTTTGGGGGGGGATCTACAGATCTACAGAAGCTAAGGCTAACAAAGACCCTAAGATCCACTCTAAGGCTAGCCCGAGAGAAAGGAGAGAGTAGGGGGTTAAGAGAAGAGAGGAGAATAAGGGGTTAAGTAAGGAGCAACACCTATCATTCGTGGGTTAACATTCATTCAGAAAAAGAGGGAAAAAGTCTCACCATCATCATCCGCCGGCCAATGCCGACAAGTCAGAAAAATAGTCGGAGAATATAGGAGAGGGGTGAAAGATGAAAAGAAGTAAAATAAGAACGCTTACAAACCATGCAAACACAGTCTTAACTCACTGTCATACCATGCAAACTACAAACATGCAAGAAAAGAGTTAGAGACATGCAAAGTAAGGAGGATAAGAAAAAAAAAAAAAAGTAGGTAAAGTTAAACAAAAAGTGGGTTAGTTTACGCTATGAGCTACATCTACATTCGTGTTAGTCTAATTTTTTTTTTTTTTTATTGCTGGCATCACGCTGGCATGTCACAAGCTGGCATTCATCGTCAACAGACTCATCCTCGAGCACCACCACCAGAGCTCCTGTTGTTAACTTTCTTTTTTAATTTTAAACAACGTTAATATTTTTAAAATGTCTGTCAAGACGGTTCTTAAACACATTAACGCTGGTAGAATGAACGACTGACGCGGGAAGATTATTCCATTTATCAATTACTTTAAACGTAAAGAAGTTTTTAGCGATATTAGTAATGAAACGTCTGCCACGCAACTTGAATCCGTTATTGCGAGTATTACTATTATCGAAAGTGAACAATTTGTCAAAATTTACGTTATCGATGTTATTAACGATTTTGAAAACTTCAATAAGCTCCCCCCTTAATCTCCTAGTTTCGAGTGAATACAAGTCTAACACTTTAATCCTATCTTCATAAGGCTTATTGCGCAATGCCGGAATAAGTTTCGTGGCACGACGCTGAACCCTTTCTAACCTATCAATATCCTCACGCAAGTACGGGCACCAAAACTGAACGGCATATTCCAAATGAGGCCTGACTAGGGACTTGTAAAGGGGCAATATAATATCCTTCGATTTAAATTCGAAATTACGCGCTATGAAGCCTAACATCCTATTAGCTTTTGCGCAAGACTCCAGGCACTGGTTCCTAACCTTTAAATCTTTAGTTACGCGTACGCCTAAATCTACTTCCTCGTCAAAATTTATTTTGAAAGGTTATGAGCTACTAGCATAGATCGTCACTGCGTTATTTATAACTTAGGCCTAGTTAATTTTTACACTTAGACTAATTTTTTTGGTAAAGTAAGAAGGGTGGGTTTGTTGTTAATTAAACAAAGTTTAATTTAATTAATGAGTTCCGATAATTGTGTCAAAATTAATTAATTTTGTACACACAGATTTAACGAAATACAGATCTTTGGCGCTGTTGATTGGGAGGTCCTTAGGCAGTACCTCCCTGATTTCCCATGGAATGATTACAGCTTCCGCGGCTTGGGCCTGTCCAGGTGCGTTGAGTGCATTACGGAGGTGATTCTCTCGGGCATGGAGGTGTACATTCCATATTCTATTCCGACTACTAATGTAAAAAAACCTTAGTTTAACTTTCCTTGTTCTAATGCTATCCGCAACAAAGGGGAGGTTTTCAGAAGGTACCGTCTCCATCCAACTCCTGACTCTCACTCTGCTTATATTTCTGGCCGGAATCATGCAAAATCTATTCTTCGACTAGCCAAAACTTTCTTCATCAGACAAAAATGTGAAAACCTATCCAATTCTAATTCTTATGGCTCTTTCTGGCACCTAGCCAAGAACCTCTCCAACAACTTTACTTCTTCTCTCCTTCCTCTTTTCCACTCCGACGGTTCAGTTGCCGTCTCTTCTCCTGACAAAGCTGAAATCTTCGCTCAAACTTTTGCCTCCAACTCAACCCAAGACGATTCCGGTGCTCTTTCTCCATTTCGTCCTCCGTCCAACTTTATTATGTCTGAAATAAGAATCTCTTCCAAAGATGTTTTTCCTGCCTTATCTGGGCTCAACTCCAGGAAGACGTACGGTCCTGATGAGGTCCCTCCTATTGTTCTCAAGAACTGTGTTTCTATGCTGACACCCTGCCTAGGCAAGCTCTTGCGTCTTTGTCTTTTATCTGGTACTTTTCCTTCCTGCTGGAAGTTCGCTTTCATTTAGCCTGTCCTAAAGAAGGGTGACCGCTCTCAACCAGGGCCCTTTCCTGGCATAAGCAGACTAAGCGGCCGCTTATGGCCCCGATGCTACTAGGGGGCCCCTAGACAGGCTCCCACGTCATAGCTCAGTGGGCAAGAATAGGAATATAGCTGAAGTTATTATTATTATTATATTATTATTATTATTATTATATTTGGGGTTCTCCTAAACTTCACCACAATGAACAAGGAAGACTTGTCCTGCAAGTATGAAAAGCTCTCTTAAGATACTGAGCTCTGGAGCTGACTCTGACATTGATGGAAGAGAACTGGCCCTCGAAATTAAGAACTAGCCGACTTTACCTTCACACAACATGACTGCATTGGAGCTTCTCTCCTTCATTCATCAGAAGCAACTGGAGGAACTATACCCCAATCTCTGGACTGCACTAAGAATTGCCTGCACTCTACCTGTGACAGTAGCGTCAGCCGAGAGGAGCTTCTCTAAGATGAAGCTAATCAAGAACTACCTCAGATCATCAATGGGGCAGGATCGCCTCAGTGGCCTTGGCATCATAAGCATCAACCAGGACGTTGGCAGGGAGATTTCATATGATAATGTTATTGATGATTTCGCCCAGAAAAAAATCTGTTTGTCTTCTGAAAGTACATATTTGTTGTTTTGGACATAAATGTTCCAATAAAAAACAATTATGAAACAATTTTAATAACACAGCCATTTTTTGTATGTGTGTGCTGAGGTGATGTAGTAAGGCGTGAGTTGGTATACTGCTTAGGGCCCCCTAATGGCTAGAAACGGCCCTGCTCTCAACCCTCCAACTATCGTTCAATTGCTTTAATTTCTTGCCTTTCTAATTATTTTAATCTATCCTTAATAGGAAGATTGATAAACACCTTTAATCAGTGCTTGTTAACCTTGTGCTAATCTCTCTCTATTTTTTGTTTTAATGTACATAGGTATATATTTTGATCATCTTGCCTTTTCTCTTCATTCACTGACGAGGTGTATTGCTGAATACACGAAAGACCTCGGAATATTTTTTTATTTTTCCTTGTGGGTTTGCATTATATATATATATATATATTAGGGTGTCTCTTATTGGGTAGTCAAAAATTGAAATGTTGAATTATTTTATCTGCGCCCCCTAAAATAGTTCCATTTAGCATAAAAACTAAAACTTGAAAGTTTGACACAAATTGGCTCATATTTAGGGGTCGCCCTGGCTAATAAAAATGGTGACCATGGCATAATAGCTCCTGACATATGATTATGCTCATTATACACATAATTCCTTCCTTTTTTTTAGTTTGATTCGTTTTTATAAGTATAGGCCTTCTTATTTATCATTGATCCTTTTCTAACCTATCCTTGATGTTGTTATAATCCATCCTTTGGTCCTCAATCCTTCTTTATCCCAATCCTTTTTCTCCTATCCAAAATCCTTCCTGGCTCTTTTTTTATATACAATCAGCAATGAAGCATTGCTACAAAAAAAAACCATTAGTTTATTATATAGAGATAAATTCAAAATGCCAGTGCTATTTACATACTTTAATTAGCATTATTTCCTTATACAACATTTATTTAATATACAATGATTATACAATATGGTGTATTTTAAGGTGCGACCTCATTGATGGTTATTTTTTGAGAAGAACAGTTTTGATGGAACTGGGTGACTCTGGCGGTGTTTTGCAACAATTTGGAGCAGGCACTGGAGCTGCTCTTCCCCCACTGTCAATTTCTTATTCAGCTCTTGAACTAAAGCTACTGCACGTTCTGCCGGTCATTTACAACAGATAGAGCTGCAACAATAGCTCTGGCCCTTAAATATTCACAGTTGGATGTCCAAGTGCTGGGTGCCTTGTTCAGAAATCCTTCTGGCAAATTCAGCTTAGTAAAGAATTCTCTAGTATTTCTTGTAACAAGTTGGTGTAGTCCTTCACCAGAGCAGAAGGTCGATTCAGGAATCCGAGGACGCTTGGGTGGTCTATCAGTGGACTCATCTTCTAATGCCTTTACCATGCGTTTCTTTACATCTGTAGTAATTCGCTCATCAAAGAAAGCAAGACCAACTGCTTCTTCAGACAGGTACCATAAGTGGTTAGAGAGCTTTTTTTTAGTTGCATCAGAAATCTTTTTGTTAGGATAATTAATCAATGACCTCATAAGGAGCCAGTCATTAAATGGGGTTTCAATAGGAGTGAGGATGTTGTCCAAGCCTTCATATAGATGAGAACAGAAAAAAGGGAAAGATCTCGAATTCCTCGTTCTTCAGTCTTAGTCATCTTGAACTGGTTTCGAAAAAGCCACATCTTGATAGAATAGAGCGCTTTGGACATCCAGCGAGCTTGATGCATGGCACCTGGTGCACGAAACTTGATGCCTTTATTGGGGACACCTCCAAGAAAGATGATGGACAGATCCAAAAGTTCTTGATAGTCATCCCGTAGCATAGGTGCCTGGGATCTAGCAAACTGAATTAGTTCAGTTTTAGACTGGATAATTGCTTCTTTAGTAATCGTGTCTGTCTCACCTGTTTGGAACTGGCTTTGATCAACAGAAGTCCAATTGTCACGAAAACGCTTAAAGATCAATATCTCTGGACCAGTTGATGTAGATCCCAATGTTGCTTCAAATGCAGCTCCCAACAATAAATCTAAAACATGGTGTCTACAAGGCAAGTACAAAACATCATGTCCCAATTTTGCTTCGATGAGAGCACAGGCTCCACTATATTGACCCGTGTTTGAAGCTGTTGTATCGAAACAAATTGCTTTTACTCTCTCTGTAATTCCCCATTCATTCAGGCAGTTAAAGACGGCTTCAGCTTGTGCTTCTCCAGTTGAGTTTGGGGACACCAAGCAGTTGTTCAACACCAGGTCCTGACACAAGTACTGGGAGACGATCAATGTGCTTGTGCGAGGTGAGGTCCTCCATCATCTTGCCATCCCAGTGGACTGTCATAGAACATTCTCCATGGAAATGCTCCTTAAGTTCTTTAGCATGACGAGCTCGGTTCTTATTTCGAAGGCGATGGATAGAATGTTGGTTTATGTTGTAATCTGAAGCGTCCAAACCAAAGCTTTTAGCTGCCTCTGCTAGGATAAATGTTGCCTTTCTAGAGGAAATTTGTGTACGATCCAGGGCAGCAGACATCTGAATAGTCATGATGTTTTTCATGCCTCATTTTTTCTTAGATTTTGGTAAAGCACAAGCTCCTTTGGGCTCCTCCTCATTCTCACTTTCATCAGTGATGCCACTGATAGAAACACAGATCATGAAACATGTCAGGTAAAATTTCCATTGAACTAAATTAAATTCTTTGACAAATAGCAACATTGCTTAAAACTTCATAATATGTGTATAAGAGCATAAATTCTAATTTTTTCATTAAATTCATTAAATTTTTTTCAAACACTAATAACAAAATCAGTATAAATAATTGTGAAAAATATAAATAACATAGTTTATTATCTGATAATAGCAAAAAAGAAGTATAGTGATACACAGTTACACACCTTTTACTTATGACAGCAGAACACTGAATGATGACAAATAAACAATTGCAACATAATCTGGAGCATTCTTGATGAAACATGTTTAAACAGGTTGATCTTGTCTTATCAAGCAATATTTTCAGCTACAAACTTGACAATTATCTCTAATATATTCATTTAATTGAATTCATAAATATGATGATTAATTAATTAAAAACATATGTTTAGTATACTTGACAACTGCTAGTAATTTCAAATATTAATTGCATAAATAATAGCTATATTTTATGAACTTTAATAAGCGGGGGCGACCTCTAAAAATTGTTCAATCCAAAACAGATTTTATATGTGATGTTTTTTCAAGCAATGGAACTGGTTGAGGGGCGCAACCTAAAAAAATCAACACTTCGAAAATAAGAGACACCCTAATATATATATATATATATATATATATATATATATATATATATATATATATATATATATATATATATAATAATAAGAGTAATAATCATATTATCTTTCTTTATTGGCTTTTGGGCTTTCTTTTTATTGAATTTTACATATCAATTGTATTAACAATAAAGTGCATCAAAAACTTTTTTCTTGAATTTACCTTTCCAAAATTAAAGTGCGTCTTTCACGGCGCAGCGTCTTGTAAGCCGTCAAATACTGTATATATAGAGGTCAGCCAAAGAAATTCCTTTCCCCGCCATTCTCAAACATCATGGAATCAAAACAAAAGCTACACACGTGGGCATGAAACAGGCCCACACAGGAAACACAGATTTTGTGGTGTTTCCCGAAACGACCACCAGAGGACGTCACCAAGACCTATAAAATGCAGTTTCTTCCTCAAATCATTCTCACTTCTCACTTGCCATTTTCTCGTCTTGGTCGTCACGTCTCACTCTCAGCACCTTCGTCAGTAGCACCACTAGTAGGGTGCATCAAATTTCCATGATTTTTCAAAAAGTTTTATTTCAATCTGTCCTATGATTACTGTGTTCCAATGCCTGAATAGCACATATGGCCAAATTTCAAAGATTTATGTGGTCATCTAGGGGGTCCACATCATTGATGCAATATTTAGTATTGGAGTTAAATTGACAAAAAATTAAACATTTTATATCCGGTTCCGTGTTTGCAAAAGTATCAGAACCAGTAAAAATGTATTAAATAATCAAAACAGGGATACATTGCATGATTTCTACATTACTTTCTGACGTCTGACATTACAGTCTGGTTATACATTATTATTATTGGATACTATATACATTATTGGTGATACAAGCAAGTCAAAGTCAAAAGAACACTACTTTAATAAAAAATGTTCAAGAGCTGTAAATGAACATGAACAATTAGTTTAGTCTCCAGTTTTCTCTTTCGAAGATTAGGAAGCTTCTTTCTGTCGGATTCAACAACTTGTAGGACATTTTGGTAATGTTGTTCTGATCTGGCAGCCATGAGGAAATTAGAACTTAGCTTCACCCCACGCTCAGCACAATCATTTACGACGTTAACTGCCGAGATGTGTTCTCTGGATGTTTGAAAGGAAGCTAATTCTGGCCAATTTTCGATATTATGAGTCAGGAAAGAACTGTCAAGTTCCAGAACAGAGAAAATGTACCATGAATCTTTGTTGATTAAGTCGCCAAGCTTTGTCGTGCTGGAAATGGAGTTTGGAAATTTGGGTTTCCCAAATCCCGTACCAAATCGATGTTGTGGTAAAGATGCCTGATCTTGTGCTGGCTTTACTGCTATAAGTCTCTCAGCCAGATAGCGGCGTTCAGCTTCAGGGACTGCATCATTAAAGAGCGCAAGAGGTACCATCTCAGCAGTCAGGTACCATAGGTGATGCTTGAGAGTTTTTATCGCACTAGATGATATGCTGGGGCTGAGTTTTTCATATCTGAGGATGTCTTGGTAAAGACAGATCATTCCATGGAGCCTCGACCGCGCTTGAACAGGTGATCCACCACCAGCTGTACAGCAAGCAAACAAAGTTGACAAACTCTCGCAGTTTGGGTTGTTGTGCTTCCGTGGTAATGGTTCCAGAGGGAAGAGAGCTGATCTGCTCCTCCAGCAGCACCATCTTAATGGAGTAGAGAAACTTGGCCATCCACCTAGCCTTGTGTACAGCACCAGGACGTCGAAATGAAAACTCTCTACTTGTCCAATCCAAGTAGAGCAAACAAAGATCAGAAAATTCTTTGTAGTCATCACATTGATATTGATGCTTCACAACAGACTGCGCGCATGAAATCGCTCTGGCCCTATAGTCATGGATTATGGTTTGTACATCATCTGAATAAGAGGTACCATCCAAAAAATTAAGTGCCTGATTATTGTTGTGTTGAACTGTGTCTAAATGCTTTCGGAACTGACAGAATATGGTAACTTCTAGTGACATTGGTGGTTCTATTTTCAGATCATTGAAGACTTGTGTAAGGATTACCTCGCCAACGTGATGCCGGCAAGCTGACCACAGTAAAGCTCGACCTATGTCCTGGTGCAGGCTACACAGGCAGCACTCACATGACCAGTGTTACTAGCTGTTGTGTCAAAAGTCATGTTCACTACTGAGTCAACACAATTCCATGATCGGAGAAGCTCCATGGTGAGATTAGCAATGCTTTGACCAGCTGGCTGATCTGTATTTGGCTTGTAGGAAGGCACACCAAGAAGTTTGATGTCATAGGAATTGCCAACTGCTACAGTGAGCCTCTCTTCAGCTTTAGTTTGGTATGACAGAGTTGACATCAGTTTAGAATCCCAGTGAAGAGACAGGAACTGTGGTGGAACCCAGGACTCTTTGACCGATGATGCAAGCTCTTCACCAACCTTACGTCTTGCTCTGTCGGCGGTAGAATATGAGTGTGAAACATTTTTTGTGTCACCTCCTAATTCCTTAATGATGGCTTTGGTAAATGCTGCCTGTTGGGCCAGTGTGATCTTCGTGCGTGTAGACAGGGAAACCATCCTATGGGATTTGAGTATGTCATGACTTATAAAAGCAGTTGTTCCTGAACGAGTTGCTTGGCGAGTTTTTTGTGTTTTTGGTTTGTAATCCTCTATATCACCCTCTTCATCCTCAATATCACTGTTGCTTTCCTCACTGTTCTCAATCTGAACTTTGCTTGTAGATGCTTGGGCTTTATGAGCTTTAAGCTGTTGTTCTGCTTGCATCATTTCCTTTTCCTGCTTTCTTTGGACTTTTGATGCGAGCTTCTTGTCATGGCTTCCAAACGATGCGACTCTGCCTGATTTCATTGACCGCAAGAACTCCAGATCTTCAGGATCTTTTATGAGTTGCTCAGCATTCCTTGGCCAAAACTGAAATGTTTCTTGTAACTCCTTTTCGATCCCATTAAGCTTCGCAACTGCACCAGGCGAAGAACGCCAATCCACTGGAAGTTCCCTAAGTTTTGCATTTTTTGCAGATAGTGCTATAATTTTTTCAACAGCTTTCTTCTCGGTAATCATGGAAATGTTGCCTTTCTGATAAAATGGAATAACTTTTTGCAAGACAAATTTAGCATTGTTCCATTTTGTACGGTTAAACGGTAGACCTTCTTGCTGATGAAACATGTAGCATCGCAACACTTGCTCACATGTTGGCAGCCTAGATCCTGTTATCTCTGCATCTGCATCGCTGATTCCAGCACCAAGACCATAAATGGCAGCAGTTTGACGAGTTTTAACAGCATATTTATCATTTGTGCTACCTGAACTGGCCATAATGCACGACAGGTGTAAAGAGAACACAAAATTTATTAACGTAAACACTTGCACATAAACATTTAACATAAACACACAAAAATCACATTTATCATAAACACTTGCATATCAGATTATACATTGCAGTTCCTTTTAGAATATTCTATAACTTTCCACCACTT
Source organism: Bathynomus jamesi (assembly GCA_023014485.1). Classification (NCBI taxonomy): domain Eukaryota; kingdom Metazoa; phylum Arthropoda; class Malacostraca; order Isopoda; family Cirolanidae; genus Bathynomus; species Bathynomus jamesi. The sequence continues at coordinate 284,107 of JAJOZX010000659.1, read as the reverse complement.
CCTAGCACTTTCTAGAGGTTTCTATCACTTTCTAGAGGTACTATCACTTTATAGAAGTTTCTATCACTTTTTAGAAGTATATATATGACCTTTAGAAATATCACTTACATGTTCTTGGGCTGATTTTTGTAGTGAACAAAATCTTTAAACTTCTACTATTTGGATCTCAAATCACAGAATGACTGTGGGGTTGGTGTGCATATAGGAAGTCTGTGTGGACCCCATAAATGGCATTCAAATCCAAAAATAATTCACATAGTAGGTTTTCTTAACCATTGGAACATTTCTAACTTAGGGACAAAGTGAAACTTTGTCATTGGTGATTTTGATGCACCCTAACCACTAGTCAAGCCACCCGCTCTCCGGCCTTCGCTGCCGCTGTTTCTTCAAGGCTCCGGTCGAGCATACATGAAGTCTATCATCAAGTAAGGCCAGTTCGCCTGCAGAAGCAATCTTCGAAGCCCAGGTCCGTAAACCTTGTAGTAGGCTACAAGCCCCAAATCTCACTCCGCTCTTTACTTCTCCTCGTGAATCTCTCTTCATGTAGCGCCGCTTCGACCTCAGTCCTTCAAGTCACACTTCAACCACACAAGAAACGAAGCAACACTTGAGGCGACTCTACAATTCCATCCTGCAAGAAACCACATCATTGCTGTAGGCGTTTTCCGTTGGCCCCTTTCCAACAAGTCTCCACCGGATGTCAACACTCATCCTCTCGCCGGCAAGACCAGTCTGACTACAGAAGCACCCTTCGAGGCCCTCTACAGTCTCCAAGGTCATTACGGCGAAACGCAATACGGTCAAACCTTCACCTAGGCCTACAGTCTCCAAGGTCATTACGGCGAAACGTAATACGGTCAAACCTTCACCTAGGCCTACAGTCTCCAAGGTCATTACGGCGAAACGCAATACGGTCAACCCTTCACGTAACTCTTCAATTTCCAGAGTTACTCATGATCTCGGTAAGCCTCTGCGGCCCTTACTCGGCCTACAGTGTTTTTGTTACGTCGTGCTTCCGCAAGCTCTGCCTAATCACGTAGGCCCTAAAAGTGTTCCCATTACCGTGCAAACTAACTCTCTCATTAAGACCGCAGTAGGCCTATTTCAAGTGTTGTACCAATACCGTAGTGTTGTATCACCCTGCTCTTGTGTTCTTTCATATAACTCATTTATTTTGCATCCGTTTGTTTATGTGCTTCTTTAATGCATTACATTTTTCCGACCTAATCCATTTACTGTGCCGTACCGTACTTTCATATTTCTGTTATCAATAGGCTTCATTATTTATTCTGTGTTCACTCTGCATATCTCATTAGTCTATCTGAATTAGCGTATTTACTTAACAATTAGACTGTATAACCATTTCTTTATTGCTAAGAACCAATCATCTTTAGCATAGTATAAATGCCGTTACATAAATGTTAATCATTATAAATACCTTTATTGAACTGTTAATTGCTGTAAACAAATAATTGATTTATTTTCCTAATTAAATACAAAACAACAAAGTAATTTCTCTCTCATTAAATATTGTTTGTTTGGGCAGTAGGCCCAAATTGGTGACCCCTAATTTCACTTCAATTTTATTCAGTAATTATAGTAAGCCTATTTTCTTAGCCACATCAAATCGGTGATCTGTAGGCTACTATATATATATATATATATATATATATATGTAAAGAACGACGCTTATGTAGAAGAGCGTCCGCACAAGATGAGGAGAAAGAACGAACAAATGAAAAACGAGGCACCTCCCAGGAATCGACCCGGGATCATCCAATTGCCGGTCGGACATGGTAACCACTACACCAAGGTCCCCGATCAGTCAGAAGTCGAAATTCTCCTACATACGAACGGAATCGAATGCCCTGAGGGGGCACCTTCTCATGCACCTTCTTTACTTTAATTATACTGTGTTGTTTGCAGTTAAAATGTATATATGTACGGCATGAGAAGGTGCCCCCTCAGGGCATTCGATTCCGCTCGTATGTAGGAGAATTACGACTTCTGACTGATCTCACCTCACACCTTATAAAGTGTTTTGAACGTATAATTAGGGGCAAAACTAACTACTTCCTACAAGAAAAAGACTTGTACAACCCAAATCAACATGGCTTCAGGGCGGGAAGATCATGCCTGTCACAGCTACTAGACCACCAGGAGAAAATATTAGAAACATTGTGTCGATGACAAAACATTGATGTAATATATACGGACTTTGCTAAAGCCTTCGATAAATGTGACCATGGAATCATAGCACATAAACTTAAGAATACAGGAATTACTGGAAAGCTAGTAAGGTGGATATTTAATTTCTTGACGCAAAGAACGCAAAGAGTGGTGGTAAACAGAGTTAAATCGGAAGTCTCAGAAGTCGTGAGCTCTGTCCCACAAGGGACAGTATTAGCTCCCTTGCTGTTTATAATAATGATTGCAGATATTGATGCAGATATTAAGGACAGTATTGTATCATGCTTCGCAGATGACACAAAGATATGTAAGGAAATATTGAACGAAGATGATATAAGAAAGTTACAAAACGACATTTAAATATTATTCCAGTGGGCAGAAGACAACAATATGAAGTTCAACGAAGAAAAATTCCAACTTCTAAGATATGGTAATAACAAAGAGCTACAGGAAAAAGGGTACAAAACAATGCAAGCCAAACAGATAACACCAAATCCACAAGTCAGGGATCTTGGAGTAATAATTTCGTCGGATGCAGAATTCAGAGAGCACTATAAAATCAAAATCACAACGGCTAGAAAAATAATGGGAATCATCTGGAGGAGCTTCCGCAGCAGAAACGCAAACATTATGCTCAAATTATGGAATAGTCTAGTCCTACCAATAATTATAATTGAGTATTGCTCAGTACTCACAAGCCCACACAGAAAACGAGACATTGCGAACACTGAAGCTATACAAAGGACATTTACGTCTAAGATAGAGGAAACGGAAGGTGAAAACTACTGGTCTCGACTACAATCCCTGGAACTCTACTCTCTCGAAAGAAGGCGCGAGCGGTACACAATAATATACATATGGAAAACACTCGAGGGCTCTGTCCCTAACCTTAGAAATGAAATAGAAACAAACTGGAATGAGAGAAGAGGCAGATTTTGTACGGTTCCAACTGCGGTGGGACAAGGGGCCATGAAAACGAGGATGGAAAATACACTCAGAATACGGGGCCCAAAGCTTTTCAATGTCCTTCCAAAAGAAGTGAGGAATCTCCAGCACACCGACCTGAATAACTTCAAGAACCAGCTGGACAGATTCCTGTGCAAAGTCCCTGACCAGCCATGCGTGGCTGGCTACGAGGGCAGGAGAAGATCAGACAGCAATTCCCTCCTTCACCAAATCCCGCAAATGAGGCGGGATGTTGCAGAGGAGTCGACCGCAGGTCGATCCTGAACCGTCGTTCAAACTCAACAAAAAACTTGACGCCTTGGAAGACTATATATATATATATATATATATATATATAAATAAATAAAATGAGGATATTAAGTCTGTGTTGGTTTGCTTTTGGAAATTATGAATTTTTGGTGAAATAAGACAAAAATAACGCAAAAATGTGACATATACTTTTGATGAAACGTTCGTCAGAACACAGGAAATTCGTTGATAATAATTCAATCCTTCGTTTAAGTCCTTATTAGTACACACACACACACACACACACACACACACACACACACATATATATATATATATATATATATATATATATATATATGCACTAGAATCACAAAATAACACGTGACCTTATTAATAAGCAAACAACCACAAGGAAAAGGAAACACAAAGTCCGAGCGCTTTCGTGATATATTCACATTATCAAGGATAATGTGAATATATCACGAAAGCGCTCGGACTTTGTGTTTCCTTTTCCTTGTGGTTGTTTGCTTATATATATATATATATATATAAAACAGAGAGAGAGAGAGAGGAAATACATTATGTGACATTTTCACGAATTATTTGCGTTAAATAAAGATAAACATTCAAACCGGATGCGAATTTACTTATATAAGTATTTCAAATCCAAAACGAAATTTAGAGAGACGTCACGAGTAGTTTTGATTGACATTCCTTGACAGGCTGAGAGACTAAATTTTCGTCCAACGCAGCACAGTTGTGTTTATTTATAGCGCTTTTGTTCACCTTTAAATTGACCAAAATATCGAACAGTGGCCAAGTCATCTGTTTGTGATTGAATATTTATTTACTGTTTATAATAAAAATTCATTGTATAAGTAATTAAGACGTTTTGAAAACTTAAAATGATGTCCAAAGAAAATATTTTATGGTTTTTCTTATTTGCGAAATGCTTCCTAATGTGTTTCTGTTCTTCTGATAAAAGTAAGTGTGTTATCAAGTTAATTTGTACTTTATAAATGCATAAGCCTGAAATAAAAGTATTCTTCTGTACATACACACCGTTCACACATTCAGTTTTACGATTGTATAAACAGTTCTTCATTGGGTTTACTTCCAATCTGATTCTATCTCATTCGAATTTATTCAATTTATATTTGAATCTGCTTGCATGAACGGTTAGACCCAAAGTCCCCTTCCTAAAGTAGAAGGATTTTATATAGTCCATTCGTATTTATGGCCGACCGGTCAGAGCCTCGTAACTCCTGACTCCTACATCCTGTCAAAAGACCATTCGGGCCTTTAGGTTCCAACTGCCGAAATGCCACATACCAATTTTATTTTTTTTAACTTCTTGTTCTGATTATGAAAATGGTTACTTCATTCATTACTGCATTTACACTATTTCTAAAATGAATAAAAAATATGTTTTCATTCTATTGAAGTCTATTCATTTTATAAGGACTCGGCCTTCATTTTAAATGTTTCTCCGATTTTCATTAATAAAATTTACAAATTATGAAGTTGTCGATAAATATTTTTAATTTTCATTCATTTTCAAATAGGAGTAAACTTCACTTCTTTCTGTTCGTGAAATAAATGAATGATGCAAAGATTTCTTCATCGTAATACAGTGAATTTAATGTTTTTCTTTTAATGTTTCAGACTGTGAATATTCCGTAAATGGGACGAATACTAAATTGTATACGTATCATAATTTAACGATTGAGTTCTTCACCCCTTTCAACTGGGGAAAGCCAGAGAACACCGAGGTTTTAACAATTAGTTTGCATAATTTGAAAATGATTTTAAGCCCGACCAAGGACTCGGTAAATGCACGAAACTGTAAGGAAAAACGTTGTTTTCTCACAACTGAATATTTAAAACTTGGCTGGAATAAACTGTATTTGAAATATAACGAAAAGAATTTGAGAATCGACGATGCTGAAAATGTTTGGTTTGACACTCTGATTGAAGTTACAAATGGAGAGAACATAAGCGTCTCAGGCTTGTTTTCCGTCATAAACTGTAACGAAGGTTTGTTTTTCACTTTTCGTTCTTTAAAAGAACGTTGATGCAAAATGTTTATAAGACATAAAACATTTAGAAATCTCATGCTTATCTTAAGCAAGAGTGTGTGTGTATATATATATATATATATATATATATATATATATATATTATATATATATATATATCAAACCGAAAAAAAATATATATGTATGAATATTGAATACGTGTTTATTACTTTAACTCACGGTGTGTGTGTGTATATATATATATATATATATATATATACACACACACACACACACACACATATATATATATATATATATATATATATATATATATATATATATATATATATATATATATGCAAAGTGTTTGTTTGATAGGATGAACTATTATGTATGTTTAATTTAATATATAAAGTAATAATAATGAAAATAAATTTGCAAATCTTTCCAGGTAATAAATATTACAACATTCCAAAAAATGCATCGAACTTCAAAATTCCTTTCGTGCTGCTCCATAACAAGTCGATGGTATCTTTGATGCTCGCTCCAAACCCAAACCATTCAAACCACATCGAAGCCAAAATCTCTTTCGGCTGGAAAATGTACAACATTTGCAAAACCCAATCGAACCATTTGGATTTGACACTGGAAGAATGCAACCTCAGCTATGGGTTGAAATCGTTACAAACCCTTCAAGAGAATGTTCTCCATCTGAATCTTTCCTATTACGAAAAAAAGGTAAGTTGGAGCGGCTAAATTTTTTTCATTTAACAAAATGAATTAACTTGTTTAAATTTAGAATTAAAACAAAAAGGTGGAGAAAAGGATTTTTCATGTTGTGCGTTGCTACTCTTACTCTAGTGACATGGAACACGATCGAAACAAAATGTATACTATTCTCCTTACAAAAAAAAAAAAAAAAAAAAAAAAAATATATAATATATATATATATATAAATGAAAAGAAGGACCAACACAACGGCAAACATTTCCGTTTATTTTTTGTACTTCAGACGTTTCGACAAATCTTTTGTCATCATCAGTGAATTAAGTCTTAAAACCTTAAAACAAAAATAAAAATAATGAAAATTACATCAATACAAAATTAAAATCATTAAAATTAAAACCTTAAAACAAAATTATGAAAATTACATCAATACAAAATTAAAATCATTAAAATTACATCACTACAAAAAATTAAAATCATTAAAATTAAATTAAATTACCTCAACTGGTAAATACACAATGTTTACATCAACCTCCATACTTGGCAAAAACTGAGAGAAAACTGTATGGTCAGTAAATTAGAAGGTATGATATGTCTATGAAAATCGGTTGGTTAGTTAAAAGAGCTGTAATTTGTAAGATGAACTATTATTGTTAATGGATGGTTTGTTTCTATAGATGTACAAAGATTCTAAAATTCGGAGTTCTGTGAGGTTATTGGTCTAGTTAGAATTTCGACCTGAGTTTTGTGAAGGGGATGGTTGTTTTCATTACTATGATTTCTAATCGCGGATTGTGGTGGGCTACTGAGGGGACGGTTGGTACGGACTGATAAGCCCAAATGTTGAGAAAGGCGTACCTCCAGTTGGAGTTGAGTACTGCCAATATATGCAGCCTTACAGCTGTCGCACGTGTATTTGTAAACAACATTAGGGCATACAGTTTTGGGAATTTGTCTTTGAACTTTAAAAATTTAATAATTTAAGTGGGTTGACGAAGGCGAATCTAAAATTTATTTGGGGATAACTAGACTTGAGCAGTTTGGACAATTCACCTCGAATACGCAATGATAAATAACCATAAAAAGGTAATTTAATATATCTGGTTTCTTTTTGTACTGTAGTTATGGGGAGTTTAGTATTAAAAGTGTTATTTAAAAATTTCTTTAATTGGTTATCAAAAAGATTAGAAGGGTAGTAATTATTAATAAAGTACTGTCTTAAAAATTTAAATTCTTCGTTTAATGAAAAGTAATCTGAACAAATACGGTAACTTCTTGTTAATAATGTTACTATAGCACTAATCTTATATTTATAAAACATACAACTTAAATAATTGGTTCCCAAGCCAGTAAAAGTTTGTTTTCGAAATAGCGAGGTCTGGAACTTATTATGAGCCCGTTTAACTAGAACATCCAGGAAAGGTAAACTATTATTTGTTTCGTTTTCACATGTGTACTTAATATTACTATGTTGTTGATTAAGATAATGAAGAAAAAGCTTTACGTGTGAAGGATGTTTAAATATTAAGAAGTTGTCCTAATAGTTTTAAACCCATATATTACAGAAGATACGTGGATGACACTTTCTTAATATTTAAACATCCTTCATACGTAAAACTTTTTCTTCATTATCTTAATCAACAACATAGTAATATTAAGTACACATGTGAAAACGAAACAAATAATAGTTTACCTTTCCTGGATGTTCAAGTTAAACGGGCTCATAATAAGTTCCAGACCTCGCTATTTCGAAAACAAACTTTTACTGGCTTGGGAACCAATTATTTAAGTTGTATGTTTTATAAATATAAGATTAGTGCTATAGTAACATTATTAACAAGAAGTTACCGTATTTGTTCAGATTACTTTTCATTAAACGAAGAATTTAAATTTTTAAGACAGTACTTTATTAATAATTACTACCCTTCTAATCTTTTTGATAACCAATTAAAGAAATTTTTAAATAACACTTTTAATACTAAACTCCCCATAACTACAGTACAAAAAGAAACCAGATATATTAAATTACCTTTTTATGGTTATTTATCATTGCGTATTCGAGGTGAATTGTCCAAACTGCTCAAGTCTAGTTATCCCCAAATAAATTTTAGATTCGCCTTCGTCAACCCACTTAAATTATTAAATTTTTTAAAGTTCAAAGACAAATTCCCAAAACTGTATGCCCTAATGTTGTTTACAAATACACGTGCGACAGCTGTAAGGCTGCATATATTGGCAGTACTCAACTCCAACTGGAGGTACGCCTTTCTCAACATTTGGGCTTATCAGTCCGTACCAACCGTCCCCTCAGTAGCCCACCACAATCCGCGATTAGAAATCATAGTAATGAAAACAACCATCCCCTTCACAAAACTCAGTTCGAAATTCTAACTAGATCCAATAACCTCACAGAACTCCGAATTTTATAATCTTTGTACATCTATAGAAACAAACCCTCCATTGACGATAATAGTTCATCTTACAAATTACAGCTCTTTTAACTAACCAACCGATTTTCATAGACATATCATACCTTCTAATTTACTGACCATACAGTTTTCTCAGTTTTTGCCAAGTATGGAGGTTGATGTAAACATTGTGTATTTACCAGTTGAGGTGATTTAATTTAATTTTAATGATTTTAATTGTTGTAGTGATGTAATTTTAATGATTTTAATTTTGTATTGATGTAATTTTCATAATTTTGTTTTAAGGTTTTAATTTTAATTATTTTAATTTTGTATTGATGTAATTTTCATTATTTTTATTTTTGTTTTAAGGTTTTAAGACTTAATTCACTGATGATGACAAAAGATTTGTCGAAACGTCTGAAGTACAAAAAAATAAACGAAAATGTTTGCCGTTGTGTTGGTCCTTCTTTTCATCTGTAAGCTCCGTTTCCCTAAGGAGAAGTCAATAGCTTTGATATATATATAGTGGACCTAGATTTAACCGTTTAAGGTGATAATGATTTAATTATATGCAATGATTAATTGATGCAATGACTGATTGCTTATTAATGAAAGGCTGGGTTAATAATTTATGATGTCATACAGTATCACCGATTGGAATAAGTGGTTATTTGATTAGGCCCACCATACTATTGGAAGTGATCGAAAAGGCAGCGAGGTCACCAGCTTGGTTTACACCCAAGCAAATTAATATTAAGGTTATAAAAGACACCTTATAGTTTGTTTTGTATTTTATTATGAAAATAAAGCCGTTATTTATTCACTGTGATATAACAAAGAATTGGTAGTTTTACGTTATGCTTATGACATAGACTCAGCTAATAAGATGAAATGTTAATAGCTTAATTGACACGTAATAAATAATGTACTCACTGATGGTATGTAAATGGCATGCGACATGGAACATTGAATGGGCCTAGTAAATGATATAAAGAATGCACGCGCGTTTGGTACATTGAATAGAATACTTGACACTGATTAAGTAGGCTAAATGATTGCATGGATGCACATAGAATAATTGATGCGGCCTAATAATAATGGATTGACATGCTTGCACAAATATCATTTATATCTAAGAACATTATGTGATGTTAAATGATTACGTCAAGAGAATATTTAGTTCACACACAAATATATGAATTGAACATAATGACGGATGATACGCGGAATTACGGTATTGAAATGACACTTGAATTGGATGACAGGCCTACTGCGTTCTTTCACTAGAGTCAGTTGGGACGCTTAAATACACACTTTGGGAGTATAGCCTACCGTTCGGCGGTAGGCTAATGTAGGCTTCACAAGAGTACTTAGAATAGGAGGTACTTATCTTAGGACGATGTAACCCTGTTGAAGGCGGGTTGAAGAAAGATCTATTACCGAAAACTCGAGTTGTCGTTGTCCGTTAAGCCTCTTGAGATGATGGATGTAGGCTTCGTTCGGAAGCCTGAGGTGATGTTACTTCTCGAGGTGCAGGCTGGCCTTATGATCTTGCAGGCGTAGGTCTGAGGTGCTGAATATATCTCGAGGAATGTAGAGAAACTTGAAGGCTTGATGATAAATCTTAGGTCTTGAAGGAAGCAGCAGGCCGAAGCCGGAAGGCGGTTGAAGAGATGATATCGTACAGAGTAGTCTAACGAAATGGAAGTGCTAACGAAGTGAGAAGGAGTGAGAGTGGGTGCTCGCTTTTATACGTAGTTCCTGTGACGTAGGACTTCGCACCAAATCTTAAGACGCTTTGTCCGCGCGTCCTTTAGTTGATAAAGGTTTGCGTTCGCGCCCTTTGGGAAGAAACACTCTCCATTGTTTGCCCACGTGTGTTTTCAAAGACTGTTTGATGATAGCGTGGAAGTAAAGGATTTCTGTCTATTTGTTGGTCTATTTCTTGTCGATCCGCTACATATATATATATATATATATGCGCCTCGGTGGCGTAGTGGTTAGCGTCGCTGACTACGAATCCATCGGCCCCGGGATCGAGACCCAGTGACGGCAGCCGGCGCGCAGCAAAACCCAGCTGTTCATCCTTCCACACAGTAAAGAAAGTGGTTGCTAGATAAATGGGTACCCTGGTTAGCCTAGTGGTTAAGACGCTGGGCTGCTCGTGGGGCGTGGTTCGGATTCCACGTTAAACTGTAGGTCTAAGGTGGAGTGACAAGCTTGACCTTCGTCAGAATGAACAATTCGGGCGGAAGCAAACCAAAGGTTATACCAAAGCTATATATATGTGTATATATATTTGTAAAATTGAATAAAAATTTGAAAAAATTTTAGATGACAAAAATTAATGAAGTTAAAAATGAGCTAATAAATTTTGTCTACGTCTATATAGAAAAGAAAAAACACCAGTAGAAGGACGTTCCTTATAGTCAAAGGTAAAGGTCACTGGGGACCCGCAAAGTCTGTTGCATGGACATTTCGATGAGCGTCAACGGATGGCGCGGTGTAGCTCGGGCCCACAGTAGGAGGTAGTCAAACTGCTCGCAATATGTTCATTATTAGAATTAGTATCAAATAAATGTTTGTCTTTAGTAGTTTTCAAACTAATATTTGGATAATTGTTGGAGGTCCCCGTTAGAAAGAACGTAGAATATTTTTAACGGTAAAACTAATTATAAGCGAAGTACTAATTGTTCAAACGTCAAATAGTGCATGAATATATGTCACTAAGGACACAGTTCGCAAATGTTTGTGTTTTAATTCAAATGAACTGCGTAAAAAAATCGTTAAATTTAACATAATTGATATCTTTTGATCTTTTTCAGGATTATCTTACAGTTGGTGAATACAGTTTCACAAACATTTTTATCACTAATAAAGGTGAAGCGAACTTTTCCGTGCGCACACGATCACTATTCGCAAACAATGTATTGTATAAGGTGGTGTTAAAACAAACTGAATTGCAAGAAGAAAAAAATGACAGTGAGTAAAAATCAGAAAATGAAACAAAGTAAATTGAAATTTAGGAACTTGAATTTAAGGAAATTTGCACTAATTTTTACAAGTGACAATATATATAATATATATATATATATATATATATATATATATGTTACAGTAAGATTGTGAAACTAGTGATTTCATAAGGTCCCTGAAATTTTCAGTAATTTCGCGTAATTACTATTTCACTCAGGGACTTCAGGAAGTTACTAACCTAACCTAAAGTCCCTGAGTGAAATCACTAGTTTCACAATCTTACTAAAAATATCAGGGTTTTGATGAACTCACTAGTTTTACGATCTTTCTCTGACATATATCCTCTACGATGTCCAGTCAATAAATGCGTGGAATCATCATTACTATGTTTTTAATGAAACAGTTCCGCAAATCTATTGACTGAGCCTCGTATAGTTTCCAAAGAAAATAGAGAAAAATTTCTTAAAAATCATAAAAAATAACTGGTAATATTTTGTTTTTGTTTGACTATTTTATTGTTTTTGGTCAAAATAATAAAATTTCAAAACAAAAACCCAATTGTTACTGATTAGTAATTGTTTATGTTTTTTATAAACTTTATTTTTCTAGGCGAACTTTTTTCCGATAATAGTATCATAAGCATCATTTGAAAAGCGTTTCACGTTTCTTGTAGCCTACCTCCTTCAAGAGCAAATTTTCTTTTCCTAAACAGTGATTTCCTCTTCAGGTTTCGACCTCATTGAAAATGCAGGGTGTTCTAAAATTACCTAGTAAACTTTTGTATAAACGCAATATCTTAACAAAAATTATGCGATATTTAACAATTTTATTTCAAATACAGCAACAATAAGAAAAAGCAACAATAATTGTTTATTTTAGATGTTCAAAATTCTTTCCTTCAACTTGAACACATTGTTCATAACGTCCGACTACTGATCGACAGACATATAAAAGTTTACTAGGTAATTTTAGAACACTCTGTATTATTCCTTCCCGTTTTCTTAAAGAGTTCCGAGGCCCTTATCTATTTATTTAATACGAATTACATGAATTCAAGATGGCGTAAAATTGATCGTTGAATTAAAGTAATCTTTGTTCAACTTAAAAAGAATTAGCCTTCGTAGTTTTATAATAATAATAATAATAATAATAATAATAATAATAATATAATAATAACTAAGTTAATAAACACTCCTTAACTCATCAGCATAGTCACTCACACCCGACTATATAAGTATATATATATATATATATATATATATATATATATATATATAATTTTTAAAGTAATTAATTTTTTCTACGTAGGATATTGTATGTATTATTCTGTCCTGTGCGTCATGTAAATGGGGTCATTAGCGTTTAGTGCATGGATGACACTTTCAATTACTCATAACAAAGAACATGGTCGTACCTCGTGAAAGAAGACGTCCTCAACGAAACTGATTAGCCACTGCGATGGAATGTCAAATAATTTTAAAATGATACGAGATTTATCTTTATTAATTTGATCGGTATGCGTTTCTCCATTCCTACTGTTACCTTTCAGATGTAGCAATTTGGAAATTGATGACGATAATATTCGCTGTTCTGTGCCTGGGAGCGTTGATTGTAGTCATGGTGTTGGGAAGTACTTACATCATAATAAAGAGAAGACGAATTGTTAGTGTTAATCAAGTTAAATTTTGCAATAAATGTACATGGTAATATATTGCTACAGCAAAAAAAAAATACTGAATCAAATAATGAGGGGTGTACAATTCTATTGTTTACAGAATGACGAAAGGAGAGAAACAGAAAGACGAGGATCAGGTAAGATGTTTGCCCTTATAAATACTTTGACACTCATTGGCTCATAACAGAGAATCTAAAAGGAGCCAATTCTTAAATTGATGATTTCCATTCTAACTTTAGGATTTCCTTCCTTAAGTTACATTTTTAACAGAAATTACTTCTCGAACCCGCAGTTCCTAAATGACGAAACTTTTTTCAGGAACTTTTGAATTCTTAATTCGAGCATCATCACTCGCTTAATATAAGCTAACCTAACGAAGTCTAACCTAACCTAACTTACTGTAACCCCAAAATCTGTCGCTAACATGTGACAACGAGAGAATGTTTGGCCGCGTGACTTCTGCATTAGATTATACCCCTAAACTTGTATTTGCGCCACTGAGTATTTTGATGTACTCGTGTTAGGCAACCGCGCAACTATTCCACTATTAGTTAAAAAATTATATTACGTGTGATCGTATTTTAAGATACTTTATAATGCAAACTATACAGTCCCTATTTTTAATATGTTCAGTGGAGGAACCGCAAGAAAGACCTCAAGCAGAACTGGTGGAGGACGAATATGAGTTGACGAATACTCTCTATGAATCTCTCGAAACCAGGATGGACCGTCAAAGTCATTAAGTTTTTTTATTAAATATTATATATGTTTTCATTCAGAAAGAAAGTCAATCCAAGTGAGTCGTCTGATGCCATGTTTTCAAATTTCACTGATGGTGCGCAATGATTCGCGCCTTTGACACAAGGAAAGGGGTCCTAATTCTTCGCCTAAAAAATAATTAATGAACCATATTTTCGCAACTTAAGTTGGGTCAAATTAGTTTAGGTTTGGTTAGGAGTTAAATTGTTAGATTCCATTGTTTTAATTTGCTTTCCAATAAAAATACCATTTCTAGAGAATGGTATTTTACCCCCAAAAAGTCAAAACAATTTTCATAACAGATTTAACCTCTTCTTTAAAATAAACTACTTGCGGGTTTCAGATATTTTCAGCTCAATCTTGAATTATTATTATTATTCTTATAATAATAATAATTATTATTTTAGATAATGTATGTATGTATGTATGTAATAATAATTTTAAGTTTCATTTGATTATCGCGTTAAAAAGATCCTAAAAGCTTAATTATCCGTATTATAATAATAATGATTTGCCCTTTTAATATTTAAGATTTTAAAATTAAGATTTTAATTTTACTATTTAATATTTTACTAACTTTAATATTTAATTGTTTGTGTATATATATATTATATATATATATATATATATATATATATATATATAATTATTTGTTGTTTTTAAAATATTTTAGCAATAAGGATGGAAACATTTTCTGAACTGTTTGCAAATAAAATCTAAAAAATAGACAAACTCTTTGTTTCCCTATTCCTCAATATATACACACACACACGTCTTGTAAATATTTAACCTCTGCTGTCAACTGTAAATTTAAGAAAACGTAATAATCTGAAATTCTTGTTCAGCTAAGCTGTAGCCGTAACTTTAGCAACCGCTGTTATTATCCATAGTTTTATGGTTATATTTTAAGCTTCACTTTATGAATTCTTTAACATTTCAATTCTTAAAAGAGTTCATCAAAAGAAATACTGAACAACATTTAGTATCAGTCAAACTTGAAACTAAGAAATTCGTTACAAATTTCCCATTATAAATTCTGAAATAGGAGTGAAATAGTCAAAAAACCAAAGAAGTGAACTTCATTGTTTTCATTCACTGTAAATACTTCGTTAACTATAACTATATATATATATATATATATATATATATATATATATATATATTACAGGGTATCCGAGAATTATCTGTACAATTTTTGGCTGTTATTAAAAGTCAACCATGAAGTGCAGAAATTCCAGTGTTGTCCCATTTTACAGAGAATCTCATTAAGTTTTTTCTGATACCAAGTTGTGACAAGTTTTTTAGAAATTCCAGTGTGTCCGAACATTATCTGTACAATTTCATCTTTTAATAAAATTTTTGATAACACACGTAAAATTCTTAAACAAGATTATTTAGAATCTGTATTTTCAAAAGTTTCTTTTATTAAAGTAACGTTGTCACAAACATTCGATATGTGCATCATTAGTGATTCGCAAAACATCCAATCGATACTCCAAATGTTGCCAAGTACGCTGCAGCATATCCACATCAATTCGCTCAATAGCAGCTGTGATTCTTGCTTTTAAATCATCAATGTCTGTCACCCGCGTACATTTCTAAAAAACTTGTCAAAACGTGGTATCAGAAAAAACTTAATGAGATTCTCTATAAAATGGGACAACACTGGAATTTCTACATTTCATGGTTGACTTTTAATAACAGCCAAAAATTGTACAGATAATTCTCGGACACCCGGTATATATATATATATATATATATATATATATATATATATATATATATATATATATACAGGGCTATTCAAATTGATTCATCCGATTTCAACTGAGAATACTTCCGTACCTATCAACCGTGCATCAACTGGGCATACACCACATGAAAGAGGAAATCTCTGAGTTTTACAAGATCACCGCGAGAGGGCTCCAAAGTCACGCCGTGGGCTAGCCTAGCAACAAACAGTCAGTGTGAAAATGGCGTCCGCACAGCAGAAGGCGTTTTGTGTGTTGCAGTTTTCGAACTGTAAATCGGTAGTCACAGTGCAGCGGTCGCCGGATCTTACACCGTGCGACTTCTTCCTTTGGGGGTACGTTAAGGATACTGTGTACGTGCCACCGTTGCCCACATCTTTGGATGAGCTCCGAACTCGCATTGTTACTGCCGTAGAGTCAGTGACAACGGACATGCTGGAGCGAGTATGGGAGGAATTCGACTATCGTGTCGACGTTGCTCGTGTAACTAGGGGAAGTCACATAGAGCATTTATGAGGTGAGAGACAAAATATGGACAGTTTTTCTTTTAGTTGATGTATCACAAATCACTCTGTATTTGTAACATTAAAAAATATTCTCATTTGAAATCAGGTGAATCATTTTAAATAGCCCTGTATATATATATATATATATATATATATATATATATATATATATATATATATATATATATTATATATATAATATATATATATATATATATATATATATATATATATATATATATATATATATATATTTCATCTCAATTATACACGTTACCTCGGGAAGGAATTAGACAATTTGCTCAATGGTAACCTTCCGAGACGACGTAACCAAACGAGGTAAGAGTGATCAATAAGAACTAATATTTATTGAAGAGAGTTGTGTGCGTCTACGAGCTTCGGCGTTAAACGTGATCCAAGAAGTGTTCTTCGGGATCCCCATAACCCCAAGAGTGACGTTGTCGAGAGTCCGACGGATACAACTCCGTTTACAAAACGAAGGGACTACGTTGTGGATTCGCTCCATCGTCAACTCCTACGTCCGGCGGCAAACCGGCTCGAAGGAGAAAGTTATAAAGTTCGTTCTCATATATATATATACAGGGTGTAACAAAAGTCAGTTCTCATAGGGAAATAAGATAGAATTGAACGGGAAAATAGTTTTAACTATACGTACATTACAAACAATACAATCAACTTACCAATTAATCCAGTACATACTCAAATTGCAGTCCATGTAGCCGTTGACACATTTCTACTCGTCTTTGTAAGCTGTCGGTTACGGTTTTTAGTGTTTTCGCACTAATTCTGTCACACTGATCTGTAATTTTTTCTTTTAACTGCTGAATCGTTCGAGGTTTTGGCTTACAAACAACGCGCTCAAATTGTCTCTCTCTCTCTCTCTCTCCGCGCTCAAATTGTGTGTCTCTCTCTCCGCGCTCAAATTGTGTGTCTCTCTCTCTCGCGCTCAAATTGTGTCTCTCTCTCTCTCTCTCCGCGCTCAAATTGTCTCTCTCTCTCTCTCTCTCTCTCTCCGCGCTCAAATTGTCTCTCTCTCTCTCTCTCTCTCTCTCTCCGCGCTCAAATTGTCTCTCACTCTCTCTCTCTCTCCGCGCTCAAATTGTCTCTCTCTCTATCTCTCTCTCCGCGCTCAAATTCTCTCTCTCTCTATCTCTCCGCGCTCAAATTGTCTCTCTCTCTATCTCTCCGCGCTCAAATTGTCTCTCTCTCTCTCTCTCTCCGCGCTCAAATTGTCTCTCTCTCTCTCTCCGCGCTCGAATTGTCTCTCTCTCTCTCTCTCTCGCGCTCGAATTCTCTCTCTCTCCGCGCTCAAATTGTCTCTCTCTCTCTCTCTCTCTCCGCGCTCAAATTGACTCTCTCTCTCTCTCTCTCCGCGCTCAAATTGACTCTCTCTCTTTCTCTCTCTCTCTCTCTCCGCGCTCAAATTGTCTCTCTCTCTCTCCGCGCTCAAATTGTCTCTCTCGTCACTGGCCTCACCGTTGACGAATCGTTGGGCGGGAGTGATCACAGTCTTATTAGGTTCCGTGTGTGCGTCCCTCGGGTGAAGCGTAGTAACTCGAGAGGCAGTAAGCTCGATCTCCGGCGGGCGAACTTTGTTAGCCTCAGGGATAGCGTAGGAGAGATGGGGTTAGAGGTTGGCGGCGATGTTGAGGGAGTGTGGAGTGCATTCCGGGATGAGTTTATGGTGCTGCAGTCTGCTGCCATACCCTCAAAACCGGTCACCCCTGCTTCAACGCAGCCTAAGTGGTTCAATCGTGGCATCGCTTCGGCTATCCGAAATAGGAAAGTAGCGTATAGGAGGGCGAAGGCCAATCGTTCCCACGAGAACACTGAAGCGTATGTCCGCCTGTGTAGGGAAGTGAAGGCGAAGGTTAGGCTAGCGAAACGTAACGAAGAACTACGGGTGGCAAGCCTCTGCAAGGGGAACCCTAAGGAGTTCTTCAGTTATGTTAATAGTAGAAAGCCCATTAGAAGCATGATAGGTCCTTTAAAGGACGGAAGCGGCGTTCTGCGGACCTCCGACGCGGACATCGCTAATGTGCTTAATGAGTACTTTGCGGGAGTGTTCACCAGGGAGGATACCCGCGTCATCCCCGAGCCAGCTGTGAGGCACGAAGGTGCTGGCCTGGATAGTGTTCGATGTACCGCGACAGTCGTTGCTCATAGAATATACAAACTGAGCGCGTTTAAGGCTCCTGGGCCAGACCAGTTTCTCCCCAGTGTTTTGCGAGAAGTGCGCGACCAGGTGGCTCCCCACCTGGCTACAGTCTTCAACAAATCGTTGGAGATGGGCCAGGTGCCTGGTGACTGGAGGGAGGCCAACGTGACCCCTACCTTTAAGAAAGGGGATCACGATAGTCCAGGAAACTATCGTCCTATTAGTCTCACTTCAGTTGTAGGTAAATTATTAGAAAGGATAATAGCTGATAGAATCGTTGACCATTTGGATTCCTACAAGCTGCTTGGGGACTCCCAACATGGGTTTAGACGGCATAGGTCGTGTCTCACCAACTTGCTCGAGTTTTTCCACGTCATGTTGAGTGAGTACGATAAGAGTAGGGCGATTGATATACTTTATCTCGACTTTCAGAAAGCCTTTGATAAGGTACCTCACCGCCGGCTAATGGCGAAAGTGCGCGCGCTGGGTATCGGTGGGGAAATAGTAGGTGGATTGAAAACTGGCTAAGGAATAGGCGGCAGAGGGTGGTAATTAAAGGGGCTAGTTCGGGTTGGGCCTCGGTCACTAGTGGGGTTCCTCAGGGTTCCGTTTTGGGGCCACTGTTGTTTACCATTTACATAAATGATATCGACGGTGGCATCGTCAGTCGGATCGCCAAATTCGCTGATGACACCAAGCTTGGGGCCAATGTTGGGACGCCCGAAGCGATCGAGGAACTGCGTGCGGACCTAGGTAGGATAGGAGAGTGGTCCGAAAAATGGCAAATGCCGTTTAACTTGGGTAAATGCAAAGTGATGCACATTGGCTACGCCAATCCCAAGTCGGACTACTCGATGTTGGGCAGTAATATCGAGGTGACTGATTTAGAAAAGGACTTGGGTGTGCTAATTAGCAGCGACCTTAAGTTTACGAAACAGTGTGTAGAGGTGGAAAAGAAAGGCCAGAAACTATTGGGTTATATCAGGAGGCAATTTCAGTTTCGGAACAGAGATTGTGCTCTCACTGTACAATTCCCTTGTTCGGCCGTACCTGGAGTATGCTGTGCAGTTCTGGTCGCCCACCCTCAGGAAAGATATTGAGAGGCTGGAGCGAGTGCAGGCGAGGGCCACAAAGTTAATCCCTTCCGTTAGGCATATGGGCTACAATCGACGGTTACGCGCCCTGAACTTGTTTTCGCTTGAAACTCGGAGGCTGCGCGGTCAACTGATCGAGGTTTTCAAGCTCTTACGAGGGTTCAACGATGTCGATTTTAGAAGTATGTTTAGTTTAAATGATAACCCAACTCGCAACAATGGTTGGAAGTTGGATTTGAAACGGTTTAGGACTATGTGTGTGGGAATTATTTACGTATAAGATCTGTGACACATGGAACAGGTTACCTTCGGAAGTTGTGAACAGTTCCTCTGTGGATCAGTTCAAGAAAAGGGTAGACGAAATCTTGCACACTATTTGAGTGTGTAAAGACATTTAGGACCTCAGTCTGCGGAAATTTCTTTTCCTATAAAATAGTTAATATCTGGAACCAACTTCCCTCAGAGGGTGTTTCCAGTTAAAGTGTAAATGTGTTTAAAAATAGGCTAGACAAAGTACTGAACACACTCATAGTTTAAGATTAAAACCTCAGAAAACTCTGCAGGAGTTCGCTTGCTCGGTCTCTGTGAGCAAGCTAAATATAGAGCTATTTATATATTCTCCACTTTCCTGTAAAATTTCCTTGGCTACTTTTCCAGGGTCAAGGTATTTTCTTCAACCTTTTTCCGTACCTGCCTCTGGCAGGGAGGGAGCGGAGGGTGGGGAGAGAGCCTTCTACTTTTCTATCCAGTTTTCTACTACTGCTAGCATAGTTGAAAGACAAAATTTTCCCTGGCACCCGTTGCCATTGGTACCTCCTCGGTATGGGCCGCAAGGCCTTTTGAGGTACTTCTTTTCCTTGTAACTCTCTCTCTCTCTCTCTCTCTCTCTCCCTCCTCTCTCTCTCTCTCCCTCCTCTCTCTCTCTCTCCCCCCTCTCTGGAACCAACTTCCCTCAGAGGTTGTTTCCAGTCAAAGTGTAAATCTGTTTAAAAATAGGCTAGACAAAGTACTGAACACACTCATAGTTTAAGATTAAAACCTCAGAAAACTCTGCAGGAGTTCGCTTGCTCGGTCTCTGTGAGCAAGCTAAATATAGAGCTATTTATATATTCTCCACTTTCCTGTAAAATTTCCTTAGCTACTTTTCCAGGGTCAAGGTATTTTCTTCAACCTTTTTCCGTACCTGCCTCTGGCAGGGAGGGAGCGGAGGGTGGGGAGAGAGCCTTCTACTTTTCTATCCAGTTTTCTACTACTGCTAGCATAGTTGAAAGACCAAAATTTTCCCTGGCACCGTTGCCACTGGTACCTCCTCGGTATGGGCCGCAAGGCCTTTTGAGGTAATTCTTTTCCTTGTAACTCCTTGTAACTCTCTCTCTCTCTCTCCCCGCGCTCAAATTGTCTCTCTCTCTCTCTCTCTCTCTCTCTCTCTCCCCGCGCTCAAATTGTCTCTCGCTCTCTCTCTCCGCGCTCAAATTGTCTCTCTCTCTCTCTCTCTCTCTCCGCGCTCAAATTGTCTCTCTCTCTCTCTCTCTCTCTCTCTCCGCGCTCAAATTGTCTCTCTCTCTCTCTCTCTCTCTCGCTCCGCGCTCAAATTGTCTCTCTCTCTCTCTCTCTCTCTCTCCGCGCTCAAATTGTCTCTCTCTCTCTCTCTCTCTCCGCGCTCAAATTGTCTCTCTCTCTCTCTCTTCTCTCTCTCTCCGCGCTCAAATTGTCTCTCTCTCTCTCTCTCTCTCCCCAGTGTTTTGCGAGAAGTGCGCGACCAGGTGGCTCCCCACCTGGCTACAGTCTTCAACAAATCGTTTGGTGATGGGCCAGGTGCCTGGTGACTGGAGGGAGGCCAACGTGACCCCTATCTTTAAGAAAGGGGATCACGAAAGTCCAGGGAACTATCGTCCTATTAGTCTCACTTCAGTTGTAGGTAAATTATTAGAAAGGATAATAGCTGATAGAATCGTTGACCATTTGGATTCCTACAAGCTGCTTGGGGACTCCCAACATGGGTTTAGACGGCATAGGTCGTGTCTCACCACTTGCTCGAGTTTTTCCACGTCATGTTGATGAGTACGATAAGAGTAGGGCGATTGATATACTTTATCTCGACTTTCAGAAAGCCTTTGATAAGGTACCTCACCGCCGGCTAATGGCGAAAGTGCGCGCGCTGGGTATCGGTGGGGAAATAGGTAGGTGGATTGAAAACTGGCTGAGGAATAGGCGGCAGAGGGTGGTAATTAAAGGGGCTAGTTCGGGTTGGGCTCGGTCACTAGTGGGGTTCCTCAGGGTTCCGTTTTGGGGCCGCTGTTGTTTACCATTTACATAAATGATATCGACGGTGGCATCGTCAGTCGGATCGCCAAATTCGCTGATGACACCAAGCTTGGGGCCAATGTTGGACGCCCAAAGCGATCGAGGAACTGCGTGCGGACCTAGGTAGGATAGAGAGTGGTCCGAAAAATGCAAATGCCGTTTAACTTGGGTAAATGCAAAGTGATGCACATTGGCTACGCCAATCCCAAGTCGGACTACTCGATGTTGGGCAGTAATATCGAGGTGACTGATTTAGAAAAGGACTTGGGTGTGCTAATTAGCAGCGACCTTAAGTTTACGACAGTGTGTAGAGGTGGAAAAGAAAGCCCAGAAACTATTGGTTATATCAGGAGGCAATTTCAGTTTCGGAACAAGGAGATTGTGCTCTCACTGTACAATTCCCTTGTTCGGCCGTACCTGGAGTATGCTGTGCAGTTTCTGGTCGCCCACCCTCAGGAAAGATATTGAGAGGCTGGAGCGAGTGCAGGCGAGGGCCACAAAGTTAATCCCTTCCGTTAGGCATATGGGCTACAATCGACGGTTACGCGCCCTGAACTTGTTTTCGCTGAAACTCGGAGGCTGCGCGGTCACTGATCGAGGTTTTCAAGCTCTTACGAGGGTTCAACGATGTCGATTTTAGAAGTATGTTTAGTTTAAATGATAACCCAACTCGCAACAATGGTTGGAAGTTGGATTTGAAACGGTTTAGGACTAGTGTGTGTGGGAATTACTTTACGTATAAGATCTGTGACACATGGAACAGGTTACCTTCGGAAGTTGTGAACAGTTCCTCTGTGGATCAGTTCAAGAAAAGGTTAGACCAAATTTTGCACACTCTTTGAGTGTGTAGAAAATTTTCCGTGGCACCCGTTGCCATTGGTACCCTCCTCGGTATGGGCCGCAAGGCCTTTTGAGGTACTTCTTTTCCTTGTAACTCCTTCCTTGTAACTCTCTTCTCTCTCTCTCCGCGCTCAAATTGTCTCTCTCTCTCTCTCTCTCCGCGCTCAAATTGTCTCTCTCTCTCTCTCTCTCCGCGCTCAAATTGTCTCTCTCTCTCTCTCTCCGCGCTCAAATTGTCTCTCTCTCTCTCTCTCCGCGCTCAAATTCTCTCTCTCTCTCTCTCTCTCTCTCTCTCTCTCTCTCTCCCCCGCAGGGGGTATAAAGGTTATGTACATTTCTGGATGTAGTAAACTTTATACTTGGGGTGTGACAGCCCTCCGGTCCCGAGTCGTGGGATTCTAAAGGAACTGGCTGCCAGCTCCTTTAGGTTCTCTCTCTCTTTCGGGAGGGCGGGTAAAGTATTTTGCACAATCCCGTCCTGTGGGTTACTAGGACCCCATCCCATCCCTACTCTGTCCTTTTAGATTACGTTAAGGTTGTTCTCCTCTCTGCAAAAAAAAAAAAAAAAAAAAAAAAAAAACTTTTTCTTTTAGTATTAAGTCTTTTTCTCTTCTTTTACTATTAGGACCCTACTGCTACCTCATGCGTGGGAAGAGAGGCTTTGGAACCTCTATAAATAACACCATTTAACGCTCGTAGGTTGTGAGAGACTGGGATGGAGGGGTCCCAGGCGTAGGGGCGCGATGAATGGAGTGTGGCTAGTGCCCCGTTAAGCCCATTCCTAACGCGTAATGGCTTGACCAGCCCCCTGCGACCGTTCTTTGGTGACCAATTGATGGTGCTTGGCTGTACTGCTCTGAGGTGAGAGGGCTTTACTGCCCAGCTGGCTGCCAGGCCAGCGTAAAGTCTCGGGCGTAGCCTCTGGGTCTGGTGGGATATCCTTGAACACTGGATTCTAAGAGTCTGGCCGCTTGTGAGTGACTAGTAAGACTTAGTAAGGGGCTGCATCTCGCTGTCGCTCCTGGCGGAAAATCCGTGACGCTTGCGTCGCGAGTGTTTGTCAGTTGGTAGCTGCGACACGTTTGGGACGGTCCGGCCCTGGGGAGACCTTTGGTCGTGCGGCAGCAGGAGAGGTGTAGTCTTCTGGAAGGAATGAACGTCACTTGCAAAAAGGCGGGTGCGTCTACGCGCGGGATTAATTCACCCCCCCCCCTTTTTTATATACTGGTCATAACGTTTTTGGATAGTTTTCATTGCTAGAACGCTTTATCTTATTCAGAGTATTCAGAAAAAACAAAAAAAAGAGAAAATGGCAGGGCCAGCTAAATTGAAAGCAGAATGCTTTAAATGTAAAGTTAATCATTGGTGCGTAGACTTCCCAGAGGGTAGTATCAGCGATATCACATCCCTTAGTGTATGTTTGTTTTGTAAACTTAGAGACAACCACGAAAAGGAAGTTAAAGAGCTAAAGGAATTAGTAAAAAAGCTTGAAGCTAGGGTCGTAGCACTGGAAATCCAACCCAGTGGACAAAATCAAATTAAAAACACACCAGCAGATTCAAACTGTAAGATTAAGTATCTAGAACAAAGGGAGGGCTCAAAGAAGGGGCTGATAGAGAAGGGTGGGAAGGGATCGATAGAGAAGGGTGGGCAGGGGCCAATGAAGAAAAAGGGTGGGAAGGGGCCTGCTGATGGCCCAAAGAAACCGAAGAATGTAGCTACCTGTCGGGGTGGGTCGGGTGGTATAACTGCGTGTATGGGTGGCGACGGGTTTCGAAAGGTCTCGGGCAAGAAGGCTGCGAAACCGAAGCCTGAGACCCCAGTTGCCCCTGTCAAGACCTCTAACCGCTTTAGTCTCCTGTGCTCGAAGGAGGAAGACACCGTTTGATTGGGGACTCGCAGATCAGGGGCCAGGAGAAGTACTTTGCTTCAGCAAACCGGGATGGGAGGAAGGTAAGGTGCTTACCTGGGCGGGGAACGGCGCACTTAAGGAAGGAGGTAGAGAAGGTGCGCGTGGCTAGTCGGAGGACTGCGATCGTTGTCCACGCTGGTGGCAATGACCTGTTCCTCAAAGGCGGTGGGGTAGGTCTTACTGAAGGGATCATCACCGAGATCATGTCTCTTGCGGATGATCTAAAACTGAAGACAGACAGGGGAATGTTAATGGGTATTTTACCGCGAATGAATGTCAGTGACCACGCGCTCAGTAAGGTCATTGGCATCAACGAGAGGGTACAAGACTTGTGCGTTCCGCTGGGCGTGAAGTTTATTGACCCCTTCGATGCATTTTCGGGTAGGTGGGACCTTTACCAGAGGGATGGTGTCCACCTCAATAACAAGGGTAAAGGTGTGCTAGGCGCGCTGCTCGACCGGCACCTATACAGAATGGTGAGGTCGAGTCCGGGGAGAGATGATGGGCCCCCACCGGGGAGAGATGAGGATGAGCCGGTGGCGGACATACCTTCGACTGAAGGGTGCGTCGAAGTACAGGTGGGTGACCCTCCTCCTACGTTGGAGGGGGCTCAGTCTCCTGCGGAAGTTGCCCCCTCGTTAGTGAGGGGCTCTTCAACTCCCGACAGCCTGGCTGTTCGGGAAACGGGTCGTGCTAGGGGGCGGTCAGAATAGGGAAGGCTCCCTCCGTGCAATGCTTTTTAATGCTAGGTCAATTAGGAACAAGTTTTGCGAGCTACGGGCGCTCTTAGCATCAGAATACCAGGATATCGTTGCTATCACCGAGTCCTGGATTCATACTGATCGTAGGGACTACGTTGGGGAGTTCGAAATTCCCGGGTATAGAATGTTTCGCAAAGACCGCACCCGTGGGGAGGGGGTGGGGTACTAATATACGTCAGAGACACGTTGAGTCCGGTTGACTGCCAGTTCCGGTCGGAACGGGAGCTGCTTGGCGTCGATCTGAACGTGGGAGGGACGAACTATAGGTTAATCTTGGTGTACAGACCTCCGCATCTCCTCCTCGAGGAAGATACAGCCCTGTACACCGAACTCAGTAGCCTGCTAGGGGATAGGGTGTGTGTAGTTTTAGGAGACTTCAACTGTCGCGGCATAAAGTGGGAAAAGAGGACTGCCGATGCTGAAGGGAGGAGGCTAGTTGACTTTGCTGATGAGAACTTCCTCACTCAGTGGGTCAATGAGCCTACACGAGGCGAAAGCGTTCTAGACTTAGTATTCACGACCGAAGACAACCTCGTCACTGGCCTCACCGTTGACGAATCGTTGGGCGGGAGTGATCACGGTCTTATTAGGTTCCGTGTGTGCGTCCCTCAGGTGAAGCGAGGTAAATCGAGAGGCAGTAAGCTCGATCTCCGGCGGGCGAACTTTGTTAGCCTCAGGGATAGCGTAGCAGAGATGGGGTTAGAGGTTGGCGGCGATGTTGAGGGAGTGTGGAGTGCATTCCGGGATGAGTTTATGGTGCTGCAGTCTGCTGCCATACCCTCAAAACCGGTCACCCCTGCTTCAACGCAGCCTAAGTGGTTCAATCGTGGCATCGCTTCGGCTATCCGAAATAGGAAAGTAGCGTATAGGATGGCGAAGGCCAATCGTTCCCACGAGAACACTGAAGCGTATGTCCGCCTGTGTAGGGAAGTGAAGGCGAAGATTAGGCTAGCGAAACGTAATGAAGAACTACGGGTGGCAAGCCTCTGCAAGGGGAACCCTAAGGAGTTCTTCAGTTATGTTAATAGTAGAAAGCCCATTAGAAGCATGATAGGTCCTTTAAAGGACGGAAGCGGCGTTCTGCGGACCTCCGAAGCGGACATCGCTAATGTGCTTAATGAGTACTTTGCGGAAGTGTTCACCAGGGAGGATACCCGCGTCATCCCCGAGCCAGCTGTGAGGCACGAAGGTGCTGGCCTGGATAGTGTTAGATGTACCGCGACAGTCGTTGCTCATAGAATAGACAAACTGAGCGCGTTTAAGGCTCCTGGGCCAGACCAGTTTCTCCCCAGTGTTTTGCGAGAAGTGCGCGACCAGGTGGCTCCCCACCTGGCTACAGTCTTCAACAAATCGTTGGTGATGGGCCAGGTGCCTGGTGACTGGAGGGAGGCCAACGTGACCCCTATCTTTAAGAAAGGGGATCACGAAAGTCCAGGGAACTATCGTCCTATTAGTCTCACTTCAGTTGTAGGTAAATTATTAGAAAGGATAATAGCTGATAGAATCGTTGACCATTTGGATTCCTACAAGCTGCTTGGGGACTCCCAACATGGGTTTAGATGGCATAGGTCGTGTCTCACCAACTTGCTCGAGTTTTTCCACGTCATGTTGGGTGAGTACGATAAGAGTAGGGCGATTGATATACTTTATCTCGACTTTCAGAAAGCTTTTGATAAGGTACCTCACCGCCGGCTAATGGCGAAAGTGCGCGCGCTGGGTATCGGTGGGGAAATAGGTAGGTGGCTTGAAAACTGGCTGAGGAATAGGCGGCAGAGGGTGGTAATTAAAGGGGCTAGTTCGGGTTGGGCCTCGGTCACTAGTGGGGTTCCTCAGGGTTCCGTTTTGGGGCCACTGTTGTTTACCATTTACATAAATGATATCGACGGTGGCATCGTCAGTCGGATCGCCAAATTCGCTGATGACACCAAGCTTGGGGCCAATGTTGGGACGCCCGAAGCGATCGAGGAACTGCGTGCGGACCTAGGTAGGATAGGAGAGTGGTCCGAAAAATGGCAAATGCCGTTTAACTTGGGTAAATGCAAAGTGATGCACATTGGCTACGCCAATCCCAAGTCGGACTACTCGATGTTGGGCAGTAATATCGAGGTGACTGATTTAGAAAAGGACTTGGGTGTGCTAATTAGCAGCGACCTTAAATTTACGAAACAGTGTGTAGAGGTGGAAAAGAAAGCCCAGAAACTATTGGGTTATATCAGGAGGCAATTTCAGTTTCGGAACAAGGAGATTGTGCTCTCACTGTACAATTCCCTTGTTCGGCCGTACCTGGAGTATGCTGTGCAGTTCTGGTCGCCCACCTCAGGAAAGATATTGAGAGGCTGGAGCGAGTGCAGGCGAGGGCCACAAAGTTAATCCCTTCCGTTAGGCATATGGGCTACAATCGACGGTTACGCGCCCTGAACTTGTTTTCGCTTGAAACTCGGAGGCTGCGCGGTCAACTGATCGAGGTTTTCAAGCTCTTACGAGGGTTCAACGATGTCGATTTTAGAAGTATGTTTAGTTTAAATGATAACCCAACTCGCAACAATGGTTGGAAGTTGGATTTGAAACGGTTTAGGACTAGTGTGTGTGGGAATTACTTTACGTATAAGATCTGTGACACATGGAACAGGTTACCTTCGGAAGTTGTGAACAGTTCCTCTGTGGATCAGTTCAAGAAAAGGTTAGACGAAATCTTGCACACTATTTGAGTGTGTAAAGACATTTAGGACCTCAGTCTGTGGAAATTTCTTTTCATATAAAATAGTTAATATCTGGAACCAACTTCCCTCAGAGGTTGTTCCAGTCAAAGTGTAAATCTGTTTAAAAATAGGCTAGACAAAGTACTGAACACACTCATAGTTTAAGATTAAAACCTCAGAAAACTCTGCAGGAGTTCGCTTGCTCGGTGTCTCTGTGAGCAAGCTAAATATAGAGCTATTTATATATTCTCCACTTTCCTGTAAAATTTCCTTGGCTACTTTTCCAGGGTCAAGGTATTTTCTTCAACCTTTTTCCGTACCTGCCACTGGCAGGGAGGGAGCGGAGGGTGGGGAGAGAGCCTTCTACTTTACTAACCAGTTTTCTACTACTGCTAGGATAGTTGAAAGAAAAATAAACTTTTACAAAATTTTCCCTGGCTCCCGTTGCCATTGGTACCTCCTCGGTATGGGCCGCAAGGCCTTTTGAGGTACTTCTTTTCCTTGTAACTCCTTGTAACTCTCTCCGCGCTCAAATTTTCTCTCTCTCTCTCTCTCTCCGCGCTCAAATTGTCTCTCCCTCTCTCTCTCTCCGCGCTCAAATTGTCTCTCTCTCTCTCTCTCTCTCTCTCTCTCCGCGCTCAAATTGTCTCTCTCTCTCTCTCTCTCCGCGCTCAAATTGTCTCTCTCTCTCTCTCTCTCCCCGCTCAAATTGTCTCTCTCTCTCTCTCTCTCTCCGCGCTTAAATTGTCTCTCTCTCTCTCTCTCCGCGCTCAAATTGTCTCTCTCTCTCTCTCTCCGCGCTCAAATTCTCTCTCTCTCTCTCTCTCTCTCTCTCTCTCTCTCTCTCTCTCTCTCTCTCTCTCTCCCCGCGCTCAAATTGTCTCTCTCTGGTCAGAACGTTTTTGGATAGTTTTCATTGCTAGAACGCTTTATCTTATTCAGAGTATTCAGAAAAAACAAAACAAAAAAGAGAAAATATGGCAGGGCCAACTAAATTGAAAGCAGAATGCTTTAAATGTAAAGTTAATCATTGGTGCGTAGACTTCCCTGAAGGTAGTATCAGCGATATCACATCCCTTAGTGTATGTTTGTTTTGTAAACTTAGATACAACCACGAAAAGGAAGTTAAAGAGCTAAAGGAATTAGTAAAAAAGCTTGAAGCTCGGGTCGTAGCACTGGAAATCCAACCCAGTGGACAAGATCAAATTAAAAACACACCAGCAGATTCAAACTGTAAGATTAAGTATCTAGAACAAAGGGAGGGCTCAAAGAAGGGGCTGATAGAGAAGGGTGGGAAGGGATCGATAGAGAAGGGTGGGCAGGGGCCAATGAAGAAAAAGGGTGGGAAGGGGCCTGCTGATGGCCCAAAGAAACCGAAGAATGTAGCTACCTGTCGGGGTGGGTCGGGTGGTGTAACTGCCTGTATGGGTGGCGACGGGTTTCGAAAGGTCTCGGGCAAGAAGGCTGCGAAGCCGAAGCCTGAGACCCCAGTTGCCCCTGTCAAGACCTCTAACCGCTTTAGTCTCCTGTGCTCGAAGGAGGAAGACACCGTTTTGATTGGGGACTCGCAGATCAGGGGCCAGGAGAAGTACTTTGCTTCAGCAAACCGGGATGGGAGGAAGGTAAGGTGCTTACCTGGGCGGGGAACGGCGCACTTAAGGAAGGAGGTAGAGAAGGTGCGCGTGGCTAGTCGGAGGACTGCGATCGTTGTCCACGCTGGTGGCAATGACCTGTTCCTCAAAGGCGGTGGGGTAGGTCTTACAGAAGGGATCATCACCGAGATCATGTCTCTTGCGGATGATCTAAAACTGAAGACAGACAGGGGAATGTTAATGGGTATTTTACCGCGAATGGATGCCAGTGACCACGCGCTCAGTAAGGTCATTGGCATCAACGAGAGGGTACAAGACTTGTGCGTTCCGCTGGGCGTGAAGTTTATTGACCCCTTCGATGCATTTTCGGGTAGGTGGGACCTTTACCAGAGGGATGGTGTCCACCTCAATAACAAGGGTAAAGGTGTGCTAGGCGCGCTGCTCGACCGGCACCTATACAGCATGGTGAGGTCGAGTCCGGGGAGAGATGATGGGCCCCCACCGGGGAGAGATGAGGATGAGCCGGTGGCGGACATACCTTCGACTGAAGGGTGCGTCGAAGTACAGGTGGGTGACCCTCCTCCTACGTTGGAGGGGGCTCAGTCTCCTGCGGAAGTTGCCCCCTCGTTAGTGAGGGGCTCTTCAACTCCCGACAGCCCTGGCTGTTCGGGAAACGGGTCGTGCTAGGGGGCGGTCAGAATAGGGAAGGCTCCCTCCGTGCAATGCTTTTTAATGCTAGGTCAATTAGGAACAAGTTTTGCGAGCTACGGGCGCTCTTAGCATCAGAATACCAGGATATCGTTGCTCTCACCGAGTCCTGGATTCATACTGATCGTAGGGACGACGTTGGGGAGTTCGAAATTCCAGGGTATAGAATGTTTCGCAAAGACCGCACCCGTGGGGAGAGGGGTGGGGTACTAATATACGTCAGAGACACGTTGAGTCCGGTTGACTGCCAGTTCCGGTCGGAACTGGAGCTGCTTGGCGTCGATCTGAACGTGGGAGGGACGAACTATAGGTTAATCTTGGTGTACAGACCTCCACATCTCCTCCTCGAGGAGGATACAGCCCTGTACACCGAACTCAGTAGCCTGCTAGGGGATAGGGTGTGTGTAGTTTTAGGAGACTTCAACTGTCGCGGCATAAAGTGGGAAAACAGGACTGCCGATGCTGAAGGGAGGAGGCTAGTTGACTTTGCTGATGAGAACTTCCTCACTCAGTGGGTCAACGAGCCTACACGAGGCGAAAGCGTTCTAGACTTAGTGTTCACGACCGAAGACAACCTCGTCACTGGCCTCACCGTTGACGAATCGTTGGGCGGGAGTAATCACGGTCTTATTAGGTTCCGTGTGTGCGTCCCTCGGGTGAAGCGTAGTAACTCGAGAGGCAGTAAGCTCGATCTCCAGCGGGCGAACTTTGTTAGCCTCAGGGATAGCGTAGGAGATATGGGGTTAGAGGTCGGCGGCGATGTTTAGGGAGTGTGGAGTGCATTCCGGGACGAGTTTATGGTGCTGCAGTCTGCTGCCATACCCTCAAAACCGGTCACCCCTGCTTCAACGCAGCCTAAGTGGTTCAATCGTGACATCGCTTCGGCTATCCGAAATAGGAAAGTAGCGTATAGGAGGGCGAAGGCCAATCGTTCCCATGAGAACACTTTAGCGTATGTCCGCCTGTGTAGGGAAGTGATGGCGAAGGTTAGGCTAGCGAAACGTAACGAAGAACTACGGGTGGCAGGCCTCTGCAAGGGGAACCCTAAGGAGGACACCCGCATCATCCCCGAGCCAGGTGTGAGGCACGAAGGTGCTGGCCTGGATAATGTTCGATGTACCGCGACAGTCGTTGCCGATAGAATAGACAAACTGAGCGCGTTTAAGGCTCCTGGGCCAGACCAGTTTCTCCCCAGAGTGTTGCGGGAGGTGCGCGACCAGGTGGCTCCCCACCTGGCTACAGTCTTCAACAAATCGTTGGAGACGGGCCAGGTGCCTGGAGGGAAGCCAACGTGACCCCTATCTTTAAGAAAGGGGATAGGAGGGCGAAGGCCAATCGTTCCCATGAGAACACTTTAGCGTATGTCCGCCTGTGTAGGGAAGTGAAGGCGAAGGTTAGGCTAGCGAAACGTAACGAAGAACTACGGGTGGCAGGCCTCTGCAAGGGGAACCCTAAGGAGGACACCCGCATCATCCCCGAGCCAGGTGTGAGGCACGAAGGTGCTGGCCTGGATAATGTTCGATGTACCGCGACAGTCGTTGCCGATAGAATAGACAAACTGAGCGCGTTTAAGGCTCCTGGGCCAGACAAGTTTCTCCCCAGAGTGTTGCGGGAGGTGCGCGACCAGGTGGCTCCCCACCTGGCTACAGTCTTCAACAAATCGTTGGAGACGGGCCAGGTGCCTGGTGACTGGAGGGAAGCCAACGTGACCCCTATCTTTAAGAAAGGGGATCACGAAAGTCCAGGGAACTATCGTCCCATTAGTCTCACTTCAGTTGTAGGTAAATTATTAGAGGGGATAATAGCGGATAGGATCGTTGACCATTTGGATTCCTACAAGCTGCTTGGGGACTCCCAACATGGGTTTAGACGGCATAGGTCGTGTCTCACCAACTTGCTCGAGTTTTTCCACGTCATGTTGGGTGAGTACGATAAGAGTAGGGCGATTGATATACTTTATCTCGACTTTCAGAAAGCCTTTGATAAGGTACCTCACCGCCGGCTAATGTCGAAAGTGCGCGCGCTGGGTATCGGTGGGGAAATAGGTAGGTGGATTGAAATCTGGCTGAAGAATAGGCGGCAGAGGGTTGTAATTAAAGGTGCTAGTTCGGGTTGGGCCTCGGTCACTAGTGGGGTTCCTCAGGGTTCCGTTTTGGGGCCGCTGTTGTTTATCATTTTCATAAATGATATCGACGGTGGCTTCGTCAGTCAGATCGCCAAATTCGCTGATGACACCAAGCTTGGGGCCAATGTTGGGACGCCCGAAGCGATCGAGGAACTGCGTGCGAACCTAGGTAGGATAGGAGAGTGGTCCGAAAAATGGCAAATACCGTTTAACTTGGGTAAATGCAAAGTGATGCACATTGGCTACGCCAATCCCAAGTCGGACTACTCGATGTTGGGTAGTAATATCGAGGTGACTGATTTAGAAAAGGACTTGGGTGTGCTAATTAGCAGCGACCTTAAGTTTACGAAACAGTGCGTAGAGGTGGAAAAGAAAGCCCAGAAACTATTGGGTTATATCAGGAGGCAATTTCAGTTTCGGAACAAGGAGATTGTGCTCTCACTGTACAATTCCCTTGTTCGGCCGCACCTGGAGTATGCTGTGCAGTTCTGGTCGCCTACCCTCAGGAAAGATATTGAGAGGCTGGAGCGAGTGCAGGCGAGGGCCACAAAGTTAATCCCTTCCGTTAGGCATATGGGCTACAATCGACGGTTACGCGCCCTGAACTTGTTTTCGCTTGAAACTCGGAGGCTGCGCGGTCAACTGATCGAGGTTTTCAAGCTCTTACGCGGGTTCAACGATGTCGATTTTAGAAGTATGTTTAGTTTAAATGATAACCCAACTCGCAACAATGGTTGGAAGTTGGATTTGAAACGGTTTAGGACTAGTGTGTGGGAATTACTTTACGTATAAAATCTGTGACACATGGAACAGGTTACCTTCGGAAGTTGTGAACAGTTCCTCTGTGGATCAGTTCAAGAAAAGGGTAGACGAAATCTTGCACACTATTTGAGTGTGTAAAGACATTTAGGACCTCAGTCTGCGGAAATTTCTTTTCCTATAAAATAGTTAATATCTGGAACCAACTTCCCTCAGAGGGTGTTTCCAGTTAAAGTGTAAATCTGTTTAAAAATAGGCTAGACAAAGTACTGAACACACTCATAGTTTAAGATTAAAACCTCAGAAAACTCTGCAGGAGTTCGCTTGCTCGGTCTCTGTGAGCAAGCTAAATATAGAGCTATTTATATATTCTCCACTTTCCTGGAAAAATTTCCTTGGCTACTTTCCCAGGGTCAAGGTATTTTCTTCAACCTTTTTCCGTACCTGCCTCTGGCAGGGAGGGAGCGGAGGGTGGGGAGAGAGCCTTCTACTTTTCTATCCAGTTTTCTACTACTGCTAGCATAGTTGAAAGACAAAATTTTCCCTGGCACCCGTTGCCATTGGTACCTCCTCGGTATGGGTCGCAAGGCCTTTTGAGGTACTTCTTTTCCTTGTAACTCCTTGTAACTCTCTCTCTCTCTCTCTCTCTCTCTCTCTCTCTCTCTCTCCCTCCTCTCTCTCTCTCTCTCCCTCCTCTCTCTCTCTCTCCCCCCTCTCTGGAACCAACTTCCCTCAGAGGTTGTTTCCAGTCAAAGTGTAAATCTGTTTAAAAATAGGCTAGACAAAGTACTGAATACACTCATAGTTTAAGATTAAAACCTCAGAAAACTCTGCAGGAGTTCGCTTGCTCGGTGTCTCTGTGAGCAAGCTAAATATAGAGCTATTTATATATTCTCCACTTTCCTGTAAAATTTCCTTGGCTACTTTTCCAGGGTGAAGGTATTTTCTTCAACCTTTTTCCGTACCTGCCTCTGGCAGGGAGGGAGCGGAGGGTGGGGAGAGAGCCTTCTACTTTTCTATCCAGTTTTCTACTACTGCTAGGATAGTTGAAAGAAAAATAAACTTTTACAAATTTTCCCTGGCACCCGTTGCCAGTGGTACCTCCTCGGTATGGGCCGCAAGGCCTTTTGAGGTACTTCTTTTCCTTGTAACTCCTTGTAACTCTCTCTCTCTCTCTCTCTCTCCGCGCTCAAATTGTCTCTCTCTCTCTCTCTCCGCGCTCAAATTGTCTCTCTCTCTCTCTGCGCTCAAATTGTCTCTCTCTCTCTCTCTCTCTCTCTCTCCGCGCTCAAATTGTCTCTCTCTCTCTCTCTCTCTCCGCGCTCAAATTGTCTCTCTCTCTCTCTCTCTCTCTCTCCGCGCTCAAATTGTCTCTCTCTCTCTCTATCAGGAGGCAATTTCAGTTTCGGAACAAGGAGATTGTGCTCTCACTGTACAATTCCTTTGTTCGGCCGTACCTGGAGTATGCTGTGCAGTTCTGGTCGCCCACCCTCAGGAAAGATATTGAGAGGCTGGAGCGAGTGCAGGCGAGGGCCACAAAGTTAATCCCTTCCGTTAGGCATATGGGCTACAATCGACGGTTACGCGCCCTGAACTTGTTTTCGCTTGAAACTCGGAGGCTGCGCGGTCAACTGATCGAGGTTTTCAAGCTCTTACGAGGGTTCAACGATGTCGATTTTAGAAGTATGTTTAGTTTAAATGATAACCCAACTCGCAACAATGGTTGGAAGTTGGATTTGAAACGGTTTAGGACTAGTGTGTGTGGGAATTACTTTACGTATAAGATCTGTGACACATGAACAGGTTACCTTCGGAAGTTGTGAACAGTTCCTCTGTGGATCAGTTCAAGAAAAGGTTAGACGAAATCTTGCACACTATTTGAGTGTGTAAAGACATTTAGGACCTCAGTCTGTGGAAATTTCTTTTCATATAAAATAGTTAATATCTGGAACCAACTTCCCTCAGAGGTTGTTTCCAGTCAAAGTGTAAATCTGTTTGAAAATAGGCTAGACAAAGTACTGAACACACTCATAGTTTAAGATTAAAACCTCAGAAAACTCTGCAGGAGTTCGCTTGCTCGGTGTCTCTGTGAGCAAGCTAAATATAGAGCTATTTATATATTCTCCACTTTCCTGTAAAATTTCCTTGGCTACTTTTCCAGGGTCAAGGTATTTTCTTCAACCTTTTTCCATACCTGCCTCTGGCAGGGAGGGAGCGGAGGGTGGGGAGAGAGCCTTCTACTTTTCTATCCAGTTTTCTACTACTGCTAGGATAGTTGAAAGAAAAATAAACTTTCACAAAATTTTCCCTGGCACCCGTTGCCATTGGTACCTCCTCGGTATGGGCCGCAAGGCCTTTTGAGGTACTTCTTTTCCTTGTAACTCCTTGTAACTCTCTCTCCGCGCTCAAATTGTCTCTCTCTCTCTCTCTCTCTCTCTCTCCGCGCTCAAATTGTCTTTCTCTCTCTCCGCGCTCAAATTGTCTTTCTCTCTCTCTCTCCGCGCTCAAATTGTCTTTCTCTCTCTCTCTCCGCGCTCAAATTGTCTTTCTCTCTCTCTCTCCGCGCTCAAATTGTCTTTCCTCTCTCTCTCCGCGCTCAAATTGTCTTTCTCTCTCTCTCTCCGCGCTCAAATTGTCTCTCTCTCTCTCTCTCCGCGCTCAAATTGTCTCTCTCTCTCTCTCTCTCCGCGCTCAAATTGTCTCTCTCTCTCTCTCTCTCTCTCTCTCTCCGCGCTCAAATTGTCTCTCTCTCTCTCTCTCCGCGCTCAAATTGTCTCTCTCTCTCTCTCTCCGCGCTCAAATTGTCATTGTCTCTCTCTCTCTCCGCGCTCAAATTGTCTCTCTCTCTCCGCGCTCAAATTGTCTCTCTCTCTCCGCGCTCAAATTGTCTCTCTCTCTCCGCGCTCAAATTGTCTCTCTCTCTCCGCGCTCAAATTGTCTCTCTCTCTCCGCGCTCAAATTGTCTCTCTCTCTCTCTCTCTCCGCGCTCAAATTGTCTCTCTCTCTCTCTCTCCGCGCTCAAATTGTCTCTCTCTCTCCGCGCTCAAATTGTCTCTCTCTCTCTCACTCTCTCTCCGCGCTCAAATTGTCTCTCTCTCTCTCCGCGCTCAAATTGTCTCTCTCTCTCTCTCTCCGCGCTCAAATTGTCTCTCTCTCTCTCCGCTCAAATTGTTTCTCTCTCTCCGCGCTCAAATTGTCTCTCTCTCTCCGCGCTCAAATTGTCTCTCTCTCTCCGCGCTCAAATTGTCTCTCTCTGCGCGCTCAAATTGTCTCTCTCTCTCTCTCTCTGCGCTCAAATTGTCTCTCTCTCTCTCTGCGCTCAAATTGTCTCTCTCTCTCTCTCTCCGCGCTCAAATTGTCTCTCTCTCTCTCTCCCCGCGCTCAAATTGTCTCTCTGTCCGCGCTCAAATTGTCTCTCTCTCTCTCTCTCTCTCCCCGCGCTCAAATTGTCTCTCTCTCCGCGCTCAAATTGTCTCTCTCTCTCTCTCTCTCTCTCTCTCCGCGCTCAAATTGTCTCTCTCTCTCTCTCTCCGCGCTCAAATTGTCTCTCTCTCTCTCTCTCTCCACGCTCAAATTGGGTGTGTGTCTCTCTCTCTCCGCGCTCAAATTGGGGTGTGTGTCTCTCTCTCTCCGCGCTCAAATTGGGGGGGGGGGGGGGTCTCTCTCTCCGCGCTCAAATTGGGTGTGTGTGTGTCTCTCTCTCCGCGCTCAAATTGGGGGTGTGTGTCTCTCTCTCCGCGCTCAAATTGGGGGTGTGTGTCTCTCTCTCTCCGCGCTCAAATTGGGGGTGTGTGTCTCTCTCTCCGCGCTCAAATTGGGTGTGTGTGTGTCTCTCTCTCTCCGCGCTCAAATTGAGGGTGTGTGTGTGTCTCCGCGCTCAAATTGGGGGTGTGTGTGTGTCTCCGCGCTCAAATTGTGTGTGTGTGTGTGTCTCCGCGCTCAAATTGTGTGTGTGTGTGTGTGTGTCCGCGCTCAAATTGTGTGTGTGTGTGTCTCTGCGCTCAAATTGTGTGTGTGTGTGTCTCCGCGCTCAAATTGTGTGTGTGTGTGTGTGTGTGTCTCCGCGCTCAAATTGTGTGTGTGTGTGTGTGTGTCTCCGCGCTCAAATTGTGTGGTGTGTGTGTATGTCTCCGCGCTCAAATTGTGTGTGTGTGTGTGTCTCCGCGCTCAAATTGTGTGTGTGTGTGTCTCCGCGCTCAAATTGTGTGTGTGTGTGTGTCTCCGCGCTCAAATTGTGTGTGTGTGTGTGTCTCCGCGCTCAAATTGTGTGTGTGTGTGTGTGTCTCCGCGCTCAAGTTGTGTGTGGTGTGTGTGTGTCTCCGCGCTCAAATTGTGTGTGTGTGTGTCTCCGCGCTCAAATTGTGTGTGTGTGTGTGTCTCCGCGCTCAAATTGTGTGTGTGTGTGTGTCTCCGCGCTCAAATTGTGTGTGTGTGTGTGTCTCCGCGCTCAAATTGTGTGTGTGTGTGTGTGTCTCCGCGCTCAAATTGTGTGTGTGTGTGTGTCTCCGCGCTCAAATTGTGTGTGTGTGTGTCTCCGCGCTCAAATTGTGTGTGTGTGCTCCGCGCTCAAATTGTGTGTGTGTGTGTGTGTGTCCGCGCTCAAATTGTGTGTGTGTGTGTGTGTCTCCGCGCTCAAATTGTGTGTGTGTGTGTGTCTCCGCGCTCAAATTGTGTGTGTGTGTGTCTCCGCGCTCAAATTGTGTGTGTGTGTGTGTGTCTCCGCGCTCAAATTGTGTGTGTGTGTGTGTGTGTCTCCGCGCTCAAATTGTGTGTGTGTGTGTGTCTCCGCGCTCAAATTGTGTGTGTGTGTGTGTGTCTCCGCGCTCAAATTGTGTGTGTGTGTGTGTGTCTCCGCGCTCAAATTGTGTGTGTGTCTCCGTGCTCAAATTGTGTTTCCTTGCAATTATTTAAGTCGTCGTAAACTGCATTTATTATTGTTATTAAAAAAAGGCTCTTCGCTTCATTATTGTCTTTTGCCATGGCTTGTTTGATTCCCCTCAAATAATAATCAAACACCTCCGCACACCTCCTCGCCATCTACTTCGAAGAATACGTTACAGATTCTGGGCAGGATTAGCGCTTTCCAGATTCCTCAGATGATTCGCCTGCTAGAAAGAGGCTAAGGTAGTTAAATATGTATATATATTATCTTCAACTGTAAATAGTTATGGATTGTATAAAGCATTTGTCTTACAAGCTAACATATGATATTATTTATTTACTTATTATTAATAACAGCCTGTTTATTTTGGCCGGAATTTAAGTAGTATAAATGTAGTATAAATCCAGCATTATTTTTTTTTTACGAAACTAATTAGCTTATCTAATTAAATTTTACTTTAGCCTATTATAAAATACATACAACTCATATTTATAAACAAAAGCAGTAGTCGGTTCGTGGAAGGTATTTTTCGCATGCAGTCTAACATCAGTCGTTATTTTACCAACCTCGGTTAGATTATTCAGGTACTGAAGTGAGGGGTGTGAGCGGAGAAGATTCGGAACACACGTCATCAGAGTGCTCGTGGGGGATCCTGTGATGTCAATCACTCATCCACCCGGCCCCAGCCATCTCCCACGCACTCAGTTTTTTCACCGTCATCGGAGTCTGAAGTAGAGTGTTTGCATGCGAGATGAAGGCCGCCTTCCCCAGATCTGATGGCGCATCATATCTGCGATGTTGCAGGGTATGACCACCCCAGCCCGGCCCATCAGCACCACCGAATGCATAGACGGTCTGACTCGGGGTATAGGCAGGTAGACTAGAGTGTTTCGACGGTTGTATTTGAGGATGATCTACAGAAGCTAAGGCTAACAAAGACCCTAAGATCCACTTTAAGGTTAGCCCGAGAGAAAGAAAAGAGTAGGGGGTTAAGAGAAGAAAATAAGGGGTTAAGTAAGTAGCAACACCTATCACTCATGGTTTAACATTCATTCAGAAAAAGAGAAAAAAGACACCACCATCATCTGCCGGCCACTGCCGACAAGTCAGAAAAATAGTCGGAGAGAATAGGAGAGGGGTGAAAGATGAAAAGAAGTAAAATAAGAACGCTTACAAACCATGCAAACACAGTCTTAACTCACTCTCATACCATGCAAACTACAAACATGCAAGAAAAGAGTTACAGACATGCAAAGTAAGGAAAGGATAAGGAAAAAAAAAGTAGGTAAATTTAAACAAAAAGTGGGTTAGTTTACTCTACGAGCTACATCTACGTTCGTGTTAGTCTAATTTTTATTTTAAATTTTATTGCTGGCATCACACGCTGGTATGAATCGTGAACAGACTCATCCTCAACCACTACCCCCAGAGCTCCTGTTGCTAATTGTTTTTTATTTTAAACAACGTTAATATTTTCAAAATGTCTGTCAAGACGGTTCTTAAACACATTAACGCTGGTAGAGTTCACGAAGGGCGCGGGAAGATTATTCCATTTATCAATTACTTTAAACGTAAAGAAGTTTTTAGCGATATTAGTAATGAAACGTCTGCCACGCAACTTAAATCCGTTATTACGATTATTACTATTATCAAAAGTGAACAATTTGTCAAACTTTACGTTATCGATGTTATGTATTAACGATTTTGAAAACTTCAATAAGCTCCCCCCTTAATCTCCTAGTTTCGAGTGAATACAGGTCTAACTCTTTAATCCTATCTTCATAAGGCTTGTTGCGCAATGACGGAATTAGTTTCGTGGCACGACGCTGAACCCTTCCTAACCTATTAATATCCTCACGCAAGTACGGGCACCAAAACTGAACGGCATATTCTAAATGGGGCCTGACTAGGGACTTGTAAAGAGGCAATATAATATCCTTCGATTTAAATTCGAAATTACGCGCTATGAAGCTTAACATCCTATTAGCTTTTGCGCAAGACTCCAGGCACTGGTTCCTAACCTTTAAATCCTTAGATACGCGTACGCCTAAATCTACTTCCTCGTCAACGCTCGCCAACTCCCTATCATCCATCGTGTACGTGTAATTATTGTTACGAGAACCTACATGCAAAACTTTACATTTGTCTATGTTAAATTGCATCTGCCACTATTTACATCGTCTGGGAGCCTATTTCTATCGTCCTCGTTAACAACCTTACCGCCTATTTTAGTATCGTCCGCGAATTTTGACACGCACATCTATGTCGTTAATGTAAATTACGAATAGCAATGGGCCTAACACTGAACCCTGTGGGACACCACTACCTACATCTAACCACCCCGATACACTACCATTAACTACGACCCTCTGCCTCCTAGCACGAAGCCATTCTTGCAACCAGTTAGCTACCTCACCGCGTATACCGTGCGCTTTGACCTTCGCAATTAATTTCCTATGCGGAACTGTATCAAACGCCTTTTTAAAATCTAAATAAATAACGTCAGCCGCTCTATGTTTGTCGTATTCGCGCACTATTTCGTTATAAAATTCTAACAAATTAGTTAAACAAGACCTATGCCGTCGAAACCCATGCTGACTACTATTAATCAAATTTCTACTTTCTAAGTGATCGATGATACGATCCCTAACTACGGATTCCAAAACTTTACCGACAATTGACGTTAAGCTGATGGGCCTATAATTGCTAGCTACTGCGCGGTCGCCCTTTTTAAAAATAGGCGTGACGTTAGCTAATTTGAAGTCTTCAGGAATAATCCCCGTTTCGAGTGACTGATTAAAAATCTTCATTAAGGGGCCTACGATAACGTCTTTCAAATCTTTCAAATGTCTGGGATAAAAAGCGTCAGGGCCTGGAGCCTTGCTAACTTTTAGCCTATCGATATAATGCGCAATCTCACCCTCGTAAGCAGTTATTTCATCCAAAATAGTCTCGCTACTAAATGGAACGATATCGATGGTAAAAACTGTCGCAAAAAAGTTATTGAAAATACCCGCCATCGCCTGAGCGTCAGAAGCCAAAGCGCCATTAACATCCACTAGAGGGCCTATGTTATCTTTTATCGGCTTACGATTATTAACGTATTCAAAAAACTTTTTTGGATTATGTTTACTATCCGCAGCTATAAGTATCTCTAAATTACGCTTGGCATTCCTAACTGATCTTTTAACCTGATGTCTAAGCTCGATATATCTATTAAAGTTAGCTGCCGTGCCATTGCGCTTATTAAGTCTATACGCTCTATTACGCTCGTTTATGAACTCGCCTATTTCCCTAGTCCACCACTTGGGCCTACCATGATCTCTAGCGCGCTTGGGCCTATGAGGAATAAACTCCCTTTCAATATTCCTAAAACTTTCTTTAAACACCACCCAATGCAAATTTGTGTCATTACCCATAAATAAGTTATCCCAGTCCACTTCTCATATCCTATCCGCAAAACTATCAAAATTAGCCCTACGAAAATAAGGGACTTCTATTACGTTACTATCCTTAGTGTTTTCTATCAATAACTTAAAC